>VNWX01000809.1:0-18335 GCA_009869905.1 Ceratophysella communis
GATCAAATGTCACTCGTAATTTTAATAGTTTGACACTAATGGATATGGAAAAATGAAGACTGTGACTGACAGCAGCATTATGAAATCCCGTTTTAATTGGAAACGTGTGCTGCTCGCGTCGGAACAAAATACTTGTGATTTGAGCTTTGAACCCGAGCTCAAATTCGGCACTTCGGATCCTTCTAAAATTTATTATTCAATGGAACAGTAAACCATAATACGCTATCCGATGAAATGACTGAAATTCAAATAAAGTTTATGTTTATTAGCTATTATATAGCGACATAAGAACGCTGCAGCGTTCTTATGTCGTGTCATCAGTGTGTCGTATGTTGTGTCAGCAGTCATTTCATAATGAAAGCAGCGCGCTGCTTTCTTCGCGGCGAATTGGCCGAGTTTGAAAATTACGGTTACGGCTGGCGCTGGCGCTGCGCTGGCCCTACTGTGTAAATTGCTTATGATGCATTTTGATACCATCAATACAGTCGTTGAATGCCGCATTTTATTTAACTCAACTACATTCAATCTGCTCTGAACTGAATGCCGTCGCACGAAAATGGGACACCCGCGGTACAGGACTAAATTAGAGACTCTGATTCGTTACCACCTGCAACCTGCAACTAGGCTGTTTTAGTAGCGTAGTGCGTAGTTTACGAGCAAGTAGTACTATGTAGTACATTGAAATGATTTGACTGAAGGTGTCGAATCAAAACAAATACCTTAATACTTAAAGTGGGAGGAAAGTAAGTTAACCGACTAGCTTATATATCATTTCCGATTAAACCGGATAACTGTACTACATATTATTTGTCCTTTACATCGAAGCTTTCCAAGAATGCCATATCATAAATTCCGGAATGTATGAACGGAGGCTTGAGCTACATTTCACTTGTTTATCATCACACGAGCTTCATGAAATGCACGTAGCAGAACGTAGTAGGTAGCTGTAATATTATTGGAATCAAAAGAAGGCTAGGGAGGCAGAGGCAAACAAAAATGACGTGATTCTTGGAAAGGCCCATTCAGTCTCGTGACGTTCATAGACTATGAACCAATGAGAAAACCAGAAAATGACATCACCCAGTGGATGAGTCAGCCATAAAAAAGCAGCCGTGTTGGCTGAACGGAGAACAGAACACTTTTGACCATACAAGTCGGAGGAAGCTCAGCGAAGCCAACAAGTAGCAGCAGCAGCGCAGCGAAGCAATTCCACAGATTCCTATTCCTCACTCACACTTGCCACTTGCCACAGGGCTTGTTCGTGGTTACATTTCGGCCTTGGACTTTTAACTCGTGTGGAGGCTATCACAGATTACTTGACTACTTACAGATAATATTCATTGGATTTACACTTACATTTACATGTCTATTTCTACGCGTATCTTCAGTTTATAAAAGGTAGGCACGCAATATTCATACTTTTACATGTATTTTGTAGTAATTGTTATTTGGTATCTATATATTTTGACTGAAATACAGCTGAATAGGAATAGGAATTTATAATTTTTGTTCGTCATTTGACGGTTTATTCTCCTACATTATTTTTCGGGGGGCATTTGGTAAACCTATTAACTGATACAGTTTTCTCTGTATATATTTGATTAGAGGTCCCAAAATAGTGCAAATATTAATATTTCAGAGTTTTTGATAAGTAATAAGTAACTAAAAACATTTATTTTCGTATTGCTCGGGTTTAAGAGTCAGATATTTGCATGTGCATAATTTAACAAACTTCTGATGTCTGACAAGTGTGTTTTTTTTTTTAAATTTCTACAGGAGCTGATTCCAGATGATGACCTCAGTTCAATACGCTGACCCCTATATAAGCAACTTGTACAATCAAAGTCTAAATTCCAATATGAGTGGCGTCAAGAGAAAAATGACCCTTGACCTAAGCTTCTCTAACCCGCAAGCTAGCGCCTCTAGCTCAGCCCAAACCTCAGTTATCAAGAGAGCCCGAATCGGTTCCAGTCTTCAAACACCCGTCTTCACTGCTGACCTCCTTGCATCTCCAGATTTTAAAAATATACCAGCAACGCCTATCCTCGACTTCGCAATGAAGGGCCTTGGAATGATGGTACCGGAGAATTTGACCCCCGTCACAAGCGTGGCAACAACCACTATTCCTCCATCTTATGTTATTCCTAACTACACTCATTCTAACTCATCGAAGCCAGTTTCCTCGGTGGACTCTGATGAAGGATCAATGACCAACGACTCGATGACCTCGTCCACCAACTCAACATACACATCGAACGCTCCATTTGCCCAGTCAGAATTCCATGGCTCTTACGGAGCTGGTGTGAAGCAGGAACAACCTTCTCGTATTCCAATTGACATGGAGAACCAAGAGCTGGCCAAATTAGAACGCAAGAGGCAGAGAAACCGAGTGGCAGCATCGAAATGCCGAAAACGAAAGCTGGAAAAAATTTCTAAACTTGAAGAAAAAGTTAATCAACTGAAACGCGAGAATGGAGACTTGGAAAGTGTGCTATTGAAGCTTCGGGAAGGAGTTACCGTACTCAAAGAACAAGTGCGAAAGCATGCTCAGGCTGGTTGTCAGATCATGGTCTCAAATTCCGTGGATCCATTCAATTAATCCAGCAAACTTTTAAATTAAACAATTATTTTGAATTGAGTTCAATCAGTCACACTTAATTGAGTCATGATGAGATCAAGTGCTAAGTGCTATTTTGTAAAACTTAAGGCTTACATAGTTTAATTAGCTTATTTTAAGAGTAAGAATAATGTGCTTTCATGCTAAGCAATATTGGATAACATCGAAAATCCCCAGACTAGTCTGCAATTAGGTGGGATTCTTCAAGCCGAAAAATGCCTAATTGTTACCTTAAATGTTCATGTTAAATGCAATCAAAATATAAGTAGTTGCTTCCATCATTACACTTGGATATCTTGCCTATTTAAACCTGTTACTAAGCGTCCGAATTGAGCGAAAAATTTAATGTAAGAATTCATTTGGCTCAAATTTTTAACTCAAAATTCAAAATACTGTCAAGTACTGCCTAATATATCTGCTCCATGTCGCATAATATAAGCCTTATAAGCAATCATATATTTAAAGTGGTTCATTTAATTATGCAATTTATAAGACTTTGCTAAATTTGTTACCGCTAATATTGTTGTTGGATATTTATAGACAAGTAGACGCTATTTACACGGTTCAGTTTTAAAAAATATGTTTATGATTATGAAATCAAGCTAGAAAAACGAAATGATTTAATAAAAAGTTATCAATGCTTAAATATTTGGATAAGTTTTTTTCGGAATACATAGTTCTTTCCACTGCATCTTTTGTATTTTTGGAATAAAATCACAAGAAGCTAAGGCTTCCACCAATAAAAAAAATAGCACCTGCATAAAATATTTACACTGGCATGATTTTCTATAATATTGTGCTACAATGTAGTATAGCGCAGCGGGGTAAAATGTAAAATCCGTGTCCCCGCTAGTCCAGGTTCACTAAGTATAAGTTGTGTATAAACCCATTTAGGAAGTATGACTCATCGTGTTGAGGGTGACTCATCAATCCGTTTACAATGCACTGCTGCATTCCATAGGAACAAAGATGAACCGAAGCGAACACATGACATAAAAAATGAAACAATGGAATATTATTGCCAGCTTAAGTGTAATGCGAAAATTATGCTCAAGTTAGTAACAACTTTATAATTCGCGATGCAGAAACGATTTTAGGTACCTATATGTTGTATGTTACTTCCCTATTTTTGAGACCCTGAAATCCTTTTTGAATTTTGCATTTGAGTGAGACTGAGCGTCTGAACACCGCCTCTTTACTTGAAAAAATAATCAAAGTTCTTCTTATATTAGGTGGCACTTATGATTCGATTATGTAGTAAGCATTAGGCGTGAAAAGTTTAGCCTTTTGAATAGATACGCAGTGTATTTGCATACGCTGATTTGTTACTCTTGGAGTGGCTGAACTGGCCAGAATAAATAATTCCATCGCGAATCGAACTCCTAAACAGTTTTTAAAAATGGTTAAGACATGTTCTGTCCTTTTTGAAAATCATGAACCACGAAGTCTACTTTCTCAGCTCGAGTTTTCCTTCTGAGATTAACCTGCCCAATTCGCTGTATACTTGAGTTCGAATTACCAGTATTTCCTACTTTATCATTCCTTAAGTCTTTAGAATCATCCGCTTTTCTTTAATACAAATACAGAATATCTAAAAAATAAAGCTAAGAAGTCAGATATCACACCCCTCAATTTAACTGAGCAATCTACAGTTTTTGACGATCAGCGTTTTATCAAATCGGCTGCAATCTGCTCTGATAAGTTATTTAAATTATCTCGATGAAAAAATGAATCTCAAAATTTGTTTTACTACAGAACCGGGTACTGACATAGTACGTGATCTCGTCAGCGCATGCTTGTTTTATCCAAACTTAGAGCACTCACATTACTACTTGTTAAGTTAGGTTAAACAAGTTTGCGATCACGAGATCCCTCACTAAATTGGTACTTACCCATAGCCCTAAATCATGGGATCAGAATATACCTACAAAGTTAGTGGGTATCTCACAGTACAACTTGAATTATTTTTATGAGTAGGGGGAAACATATTTGCACCACGTTAGCTAACCTAATGTATTGTTTTCTCCTAAAAAAACAGCAAGGCTCAAAGCTCTCGACACAAATGCACGTGGATTTAGTCGGAGCGTGACTCATGTTTCTGAAGTTGTACTCGCATTGAAGTTTTTCCGGAGATACCTTACCTTACCTGCTGAAATTGAGCTTATCATTATAAATTTATCTACTGAAATATTAGCCAAGTAATTTTTTGACGTTTAAGCTAAAAGCGAACAGTTTGTGGTATGCAACTCGTGCCATTTCTAATTGTGAATCTGATCTTGAGTTGACTTAAAGCTGAAATTTCAGTAAAGTTTGACGGTGACTTCGATTTCCTGTGGCTCTACAATAATGGGGATTTTCATATCGAAACTTTTTCCTGGACTTTTTGACACAAAAGAGCTGCGTATTCTCATGCTTGGACTAGAAGGAGCTGGAAAATCAACAATTTTGTTCAAGATGAAATTCGGTGAAGTATATCTTACAGTGCCCACAATCGGTAAATTAATACAGTTAGTATAAACTACCAGCATTATCGAAATTATTATTAAATATTTATTACTTCTAATAAATCCGATTAAGGATTTAACGTGGAGACCCTACAATATAAGAACATAAATTGTACGGTTTGGGATGTCGGAGGACAGGAAACGCTGCGTGTGTACTGGAAGCAATTTTACCAAAATACAAAGGTAAAATGAGTTAACAAATTTTTAAAATATTCTTCGACAGTTTAAATATTCTTTGACCATAGGAATTAATTTACGTGGTTGATTCCACGGATTACGAGAGAATTGAAGAGACCAGAAATGAACTGATGCATGTGCTAGAGTCTGATGAGTTGAGAGACGCCGTTCTTATCGTATTTGCAAATAAACAGGTAGCAATTAAATGATTCTCGATACTTTAGCGCAAAACATTAACTTGAGCTGGCCCAAATGCTACATTTTATAAGGACACTTAACCCTTGAGACGGACGAAATCTAACCATTGTATTATTTTGCACTACTAGGATATGCCGAATGCAATGTCTGTTTCAGAAGTAACAGAGAAATTGGAGCTACGAAACCTCATAAATCGTCAATGGTACGTTCAGCCCACTACTGCTGTAACTAGAGATGGTCTTTAGGAAGGATTTGATTGGCTGTCGAGAGCAATTAAATGAAGAAAAACTGAATTACGAAGAAAATTCTAAATTACAAGCATCAAATACATACATTTTAATTTTTTTATAGAATATTTTCAGGGTAGCTTGGCATCAATTTAGCGCTGTCCTGTTGAAGTACCTTCGTAACTATGTGTAGATTCAACCGAAATAAACCAACTGACTGCTGTAAATTTTTGAACAACGCAATTAAATAATATGCAATGTGCAATAGAAATATAAGTGGGCATAGTCAAATTGTCATCGTTGGCTATATATTTGTAATTTGTAATATTTTATTTATAGTGCTATTTATACGAACCTAAAATATTCAGTGCATTGAATTAAATGTAGATCTAACACGTTTCCAGAATCAAAACACTAAGAAATATTCGAGAGTGATTTTTACGACAATTCTAAATTTCCAAATTGACAAGTTTCTGAATAATATACCAGTAAACTACACCCTAAGGAAAGCAAATTTTTCAAAGCGTCAGCGGTTTCTGAATTTGGAATTGAAAGCCATTTCTAAACCACCCGAAATAATGTCGAATGCTGACAGCTTGATAACCTACTCAGGTTCCAAATGCATCTGATAAGTTCAACCGATCTGGATCTGGGACGCATTTAGCTAGATTATTTATGTTTAAACTTAGATAGTAGGCTTTTACTATAGCTTCTTGTGAATCTAAACACACCTGTTACAGTATATAGCAGGCTAGAAATTTTGTAGGTATTTTTATTTTGTACGTACGTACAACGTACACCCAACATAGCAGCCAAGCCAAATACTATTTTGGATAACCGATAATTATAATTTGTAAGTAAATCAGGGATCATTTCATACTGAAGCCGCAATCTGATATGTTCATCCCCAGCTCAAAATGAAAAAAATAATCAGTTGTTATCTCATAAGCTTAAACTCCAAATCAAATTGAGTTGATAAGCTAATCTTTAAAAACAGCATGGGTCAAACGGCAAAATAGTATGACTCTCTTAACAAGTATGTAAATACTATGGTTCATTAAGAGGCCTAGCATATTACACCACGTAAGGTTAAACTGGTAAAACGTTTACTAACATTTTGTTGTCTACGCCACTTCAATTCATGAAGCCTAGAAATAGAAGCCTGTCCCAACTATTTTCTGCAAATTCTGGCACTCTATTTCGTACATACCCAGGAATGCATAATTCTTTTTAGTCACAACAAAACATGAAAGCTTCACAACTTTTACAAATCCACGTGTATTTATGTCTGACTCAGACTCAGTTGATGCAATAGCTTCAGAACATTTCAGCTCGTAACTCGTAATTGTATTCAAATTCACAGTTACAAAAACGAAAATACAATTACGAGCGCTACTAGTCAGTTATCAGTTACTTTTGCTTCGTTATTGCACGTACGCTAAAATTTTAAATATTGATCCATTTATCCGTTTTCGAAATATAAAAGCTGCATTTTTGCACGATTAAATCAGAAGTTAGCCAAGGCTTGGTAAGGCTAAGCGGAGTTCTCTAAATCAGTTGCCATTGAAAGTTATAGCAATAGTATAGTATAATAGTTTGTTTTAGACTTGTAAACAAATCATCTTTCCCCAGCGTGTCTGTTTTCACAATGGGGATATTCATATCAAAAATATTTTCTGGACTTGTGGGAACAAAAGAGCTCCGACTTCTCATGGTTGGACTGGACGCTGCTGGAAAATCAACAATTCTGTACAAGATGAAAGATCGGCGAAGTATCTCACACCGTCCCTACAGTCGGTAATTAGCATTAGCAACAATAAAAACGAATCGCTGAAAAATTAGCCAAAGTTTTGTCAATCATGTAAGTCCAAAGCTGAAATTTATTAATTGGTTCGATTGTTATTTTAATAATTTTAGGGTTCAATGTGGAAACACTGCAATATAAAAACATAAATTTTACTGTGTGGGACATTGGCGGACAGGACATAATTCGACCACTCTGGAAGCATTACTATCAAAATACCAAAGTGGGTATCGAATTTTATTTACGTATTTAATTCAAATTTAAATCTGCACCATTATTGCTTAAAGCAATTTTTAATCTCCTTCTCATTCAGGGAATAATTTACGTGGTCGACTCTTCGGATTACGAGAGAATTGAAGAATCGAGACAAGAACTCATGTATATGCTCGAGTCAGATGAATTACGAGACGCAGTTCTTATTGTATTTGCAAATAAACAGGTTCATTCTTAAGATTAGTTGATCCATAGTTCTATCTAAGAGCTAAACTTCTTAAGTTAATTTCCCTAACGAATTTTTTTTCCATTTTCCTAGGATATGCCGAATGCTATGTCCGCTTCCCAAATAACGGAGAAACTGCAGCTTCGAAACATCCGAAATCGCCAGTGGTATGTTCAAGCCACAACTGCAGTAACTGGAGATGGCCTCTATGAAGGACTGGATTGGCTTTCCAGAGAAATTAAAAACAATTCATCTTAAATACGCTTTGGCTGTAAAGTGACGCGTTTAGCGTTTCCCTTTTGGGAAAGAGTACTCATCAGTGTAATTAAATATTAAACATATGTATTAATTAGCCAGCATTTCGGGATTATTAAGTTAACTGTTGAATAGCTGAGGCATGGCAATTTGAGTTATAAAATTATTCAACGTAATCAGCACCTAATCGGGACTTCCGAATGACGATCTGCTCTTTTGCGTGTTTGACGCGTCGCGAACGCGAATCGCGACACGTCAAACACGCGCAGTAATCGCGACTCGCGATTATTGCAATTCGCAGTCAGCTTTGTAGTCTAAAATCTAATCTACCAAACATCGCGTAAACTTTCATGCATATAAATTTAGGAGAATCTCGCTAATAAATACGTGCCTACGGGGCGTTGTGCTAATTGATTATTAAATATTTTCATTTTTGTTTAATTTATTTGATAAAAGTAGAGGGATATCGATATCAGTGCATTCTGATTAAATAGGTGCACATACGGAACATAATCCTGCAAACTACATTTATTTATTTATTGATAGTTGATATCCAGCATTGTTAATCAAATAAATACCATCCATCTCATTATCGTGCACGTGGAGAGATAAACGATCATAGCTGAGTTTACAGTTCATTTCCTTAAATATTTGTCACAGCGATACCAGATCAGATCATTTAAGTTTAAACCAGAACGAGGATCTATGTAAATAATCGTCATTCATATTATCGACGTACAATAAAATGACAAATTAGTTTATTAGATAGAACTATATGAATTGTCGAACATCTGGATCATCGCATCACCTAATTCAATATTGCGTAGATACCAGAGAATGCATTAGTGATTCACGATTCAACCCAAAATTCCCTATGAAATTTAACTTCATTTCAATTGGTCTGACTGTCAACGCACAACACAACCATTACCGTCACAAATTAAAGCTAACAATTTACGAGCTTAGTACAAAACTGCAAACTGTCCTATGTAAGCAAGTTCTAGCTAATTGTAACTTAAAAGGACGCCGCGGTGTAGAACAGTACCGGTTTCCCTATAAATACACCCGTTCTTTCGATTTTCTCGGACACAGCGCATTTTGGAACCGAAATTGTACCCATTTGAACTTTCTGAAAAAATAAATAAATTAAAGTGCTTCAATTTGTGTAAAATTTGTGTTCTTACAAAATGCATCGACAAAACCTTGTTTGCTGCTTTGTACTCGGCGTTCTCTTCTGGAGCTCAATTTCGGTTAACGGACATGGTAGACTCATGGAACCTGCTGCTCGGTCAAGCTTATGGAGATTTCAAGAATACCAACAGTACTATCCACCAATTAATTACAATGACAACGAGCTGAATTGTGGCGGTTTTTCAGTAAGCATTGTCTGGAGAGCTTAGGCAAAAATCAGGGAAGTCGTATTTCCAATAATATTCTGAAATGTGTTTAAATTGAAATGCACAGGTTCAGTACAATCAAAATGGTGGCCGATGCGGAGAGTGTGGTGACGCCTATCATATACCACGTCCAAGAGATCATGAAGAAGGTGGCAAGTATAGTCAGGGAATCATAGCTAGGAACTACACTGTTGACGTAAATCTGTTTCAATATTATTTCGAAGCGATTAAAATTGCCGAAAATTTCCCAGTTTGCCTCGGAAAACCCTACGAGAGACTCAGCGTGTATCGAAAAGCATAATCGAAATCTTTTTTGAATGTTTCAGTTCATTGACGTGTTTGTTCAACTCACCGCCAATCATTTGTAGGTCCTGATTTCACGTTCCTTATTTGACTCACTTTTTTACCATGTCTATGCCAAATGCCAAATGCCAACTAACGGCGTTTCGAATTTTTTTCACTGTTCAGGGGATACTTCGAATTTCGACTCTGTGCCAAGAATGATCCGTTCACTCCTGTGACCCAATCATGCTTTGATGAAAACTTGCTCCTGCTCGAAAATGGTGAAACCAAATACCATGTCAAACGCAATGTAAACGAATATCGTTACAGACTTAAAATTCCAGTCAACGTAAAATGTACTCATTGTGTACTTCAGTGGAATTACAGAGCAGGTACAGTAATAGTAATCCCCTCGAGAACAGAACAGATTACATTTTTCAATGCTGGAGGAAGGTTTGATAAAAACGGATGTTCGAAATATTTCAGGAAATAACTGGGGCGCTTGCAGCGATGGAAGCGGTGCCGTGGGTTGTGGACCCCAAGAAACTTTTCGGGGATGCTCGGATATTTCTATTTCATAAATTAACCAAAAGAGCAGAAACATTATGTATTTGAACTTTGCATATTAAACTTTACTTTCATATACCCTGTCTGTATTAAATTGTTTTATTCTTCTGTGATTTCCACATAGGTATTCATAAAATATAGAGTCGAATATTTAGAGGCCGCTTGGGGAAAAAAGTACCTAACTAAAGATTAGTTCGTTAAATAAAAGGTTACCTATGCTGAATTGAGATGGAATTGAAAACAATAATTTTTTTTTGGGGGGGGGGTCTACACTCTACAATAGTTATCGTTATCATCAGACAATAAGTTTTTGATTGATTGATTGATTGATTGCATTTATTTCAGTGTCTAAGTAAATTCAGCAATTACATATTATAATGCGAATAAATTATAGTTCATACACAGAATAACAGTAATTAATAACAGTATAGCCAAATGACTATACCAGCTAAGCTGGTTTCCATAAACGGACACTTTGATGGAAATATACTCTTGTTAACCAGTTGTATATACGATACCCACGTACGTTTTATTAAAGAACCAAAAAGATTGCCACTTACATTAAGTTTCGCCCAGTAATGAACGCTTCAAGGCGTGCACTGTCGTCAATCGTCAAAACTTTGCTTTTGCACAGCTTGTTGCTGGATTTTAGTCATGTCCGTCGGGCTCGGGTCCGCAGATTGAGCACATTCGAGGCTTTCCGAATCTGATTGTACAGGTAACGTCATCTGTTCGTTTTTATTGGCAACAACGGTACCCATCACGTTTACATTTCGTCCTCCTCCCCTCGCTCACCTCGTGTGTGTCGTGTCTGTTCTTTGTTCTTCGTGCTGCTCGACGACTTTCTTTGGCAGTTCTTTATTACAGCAAATACACACGTGTTTCAAGATTCAAGAAACTGGACAATCATCGTCCAGCCAGTCACCAGATTAAGTTGCCAGTGTTCTGCTTCGGCTAATTAGGCGGTCAAAAAGTACCACAGTCACCGGTCAAGGTCACGGTCAGTGAAGTTCAATGGTGTGTTTTGTTGGTGTAAGAGATCAGAAAAACTAACCAGTACAGTAGGATGGCCAGACTGTCGAACTGGACCTTTGACACCGTCATCTCTTTTGCAATAATTTTGGTCTTTGACCACATCGTGAAGAATAAGTTCGGCTTGGGTTACCCGGATTCGGTTCTAGTCGAACCGGGAATCGATAATGGTAAATAAACAGAAACCTAAGTTAAAAGTAAACAAGTTTTTGTTTCAATTTAGACGTGTTACATAAGCACATCTTGACAGGTCATTTTGTAAGTTAAGTTGTTACTTACCTATGTGTGGAAATCTGTAATCTGGCATACAGGTACAGACTCAGAGTATTGAACGTGCGCATGCCCCGCACTGCGCGCGGACATCGCGCTTGCTTTTATAGAAACCTATAGGTTTTCTATGAAACCGGCGTGTTCAATACTCTGAGGGTACAGATACTCGTCCAGTCACCTGTAAGCCATAAGCTCTACGGGTAGTGATTTCATATGCGGTCTATGCAATTTTTGGAGTTGTATAACTTTGGTTAGGTTAGGTTAGTTTTCAAGCCGAACCTAACCTAACCTTATATACTTTACCTCACTTTTTAGAACCTAACCTAACCAAAGTTATACAGCTCCAAAAATCGCATAGACCGCATATGCAATCACTACCGCTCTACGTACATCGTCTTACACTGTGCAGTACATCTTGTTAATTTTTCAGTCTTTTCTAGGATAATACGAGCAACGAGCAATTGACAATGTTGTGATGCTGCTATTAAAAACTCTAATTTGGCCTAATCTTAAGTTATATTTATAGGTATTCTACATAGTATTTGTGTTGCGGTTGGAGTCGAGATTAGTACATCACAACTACAAGTCCTGTCCTGTAATCGAAATATGAGGTAGTCATTCAAAAATTATATATTTTGTTTTATAATTTTCAGGCGATAAAATTCATTTTGGAAATGTCACCGGCGAAGTACAAGTGGCTTCTACATATTTCTCGTTCGTGGTGGTGGGAAACTTGTCTGCACTGGTAATACTGGCCAAATGGATCAGTGCTTCGGTACATTTTGGAGGTCTGTGACTTAAATTTTTTTTTTAAATCGGATTTCAATTTTATGCACAATATTTAGCTAATTGCATCCGAAAATAGAGAAATACAAAACATTGTGGCCCTTAAGATTAGCGGAATTATATTCTATCAGTTTATTTATTTTGAATAAGATTCAAAACAGGGCTGAAAACAAGTATTTAGTTTAGTTTAAAGCTTGAGAAAAGCGCAACTCTGTCTCACTGTAACTGTAACTAAGTATCATTCGTTAACTTCCGGTTATGAATTATGAAAGCTCGTGCATCTTAAGCGTATTGTTTGTTGTTGTTTTCAGCTGCCTTGGGATGCATCTTTTTGCTCTGCCAGAAACCCCAGATGCAAAGACAATTAATCCGGCGGAATCTATCTTTTCTTCCATTACTACTTGTCTACAATCTGCTAACCCCTATACCGTCTCCCATCCCCATCGGCATTAGCAGTTTCACGTTGTTCCTTGGCTCTCTAGCCATTAGGGTATTCCTGGGATGTATAAGCTTTGTTCTACAGATGGAATTGATTCATCTTCCCGACCGGTGTGACTTCAAAGAAATCCCGTTTGGGATTATCGTGTTCAAGATCTTCCTCTTTTCGATTCTATTCATCTTCCACGGTATATTCCCGTTCAGCAGAGAGCTCTTTCTTATCATCTCTGCTGTAGCCATGGAGGTCAAGGTCACAGAAATAACACTTACTCTTTGGAAAACATTTTATAATGGTTTCAACCTGTACCGCCAAGCTGACTGGAATTCGTTGACAACATGGATCATGGTTATAAGCTCGGTAATCGGACGTGGGTTGAACATTGCTCAGCTCTACTTATGCTTTTTCTGGCTAACACGGACTGTTTGGGATGGATTCCATCTATGCAACTGTCACTTCCGGAACATGCAAATCTATACAGGATACCAATGTATGCTGCTACAGGGGACAACAACATTGTTGGATATAGTGGGACTTGCCTACGCTCTTGCTGTGGTGATTGAATTGGTAATTCACCGTGGAATTTTTTCTTTATACAAAATTCGATGACCTTGCAATAATAATTATTGATTGAGCCTGACGTTGGCAATAATAATTGTTGATTGAGCTGATTGCTGTAAGAACGGTATTCAGAAACTCATTACGATCGCGGTACCTTGTGCTTTTGGCTCACCCTCGTCCCGAAACAGTGCAAACCTTCTCGTTCTCGCGCTAAATAATTGAGTTCTCAATGTAAGTCCTTCCCATACTTGATCGAAATTGGCATGTCGTCGTGCTACTAGAATTTCAGTGACGAGTTTTTTAAAGCGATGTAGCAGAACTCAAATCGAATTCGTTAACAATATAAAAACCGACGAAATCTATCCCATGTATCGCTACTATTTGCTGTATTTTAAATCCGCAGCAGAATTTAAAAATGATTTATTCACGAAATCAAGTACATGTATTGGCGAGCGGCGGGTCATTAAACAAATCGCCTGTAATTAATTAGTCCTATTATTCGAATTCTCACAGTGCTGGGCAGCAGTTCATGTTTTCATCAAGTGGGAGGAGTTGCCGGACGAAGAGAACAGAGCTCTCTCGAGGAATGCAGCACTCAGCTGTGCTAATTTGATCGTTCAAATCTCCTTCAAAATGCAGCTGACCTCTTTACCAGATCAGGATCGAGTCTGCGCACTCTTGTTGAATATTTTATTCGTTGCGGCAGTAGCTTTAGGACCAGTTCACCGGATTGTATGATAATGGATAAATAACATCGCTAACAAGCTCTCACCTTCTCTAATGGCGAGACTCTTTTTTAATTGCTGGCTGATATATTTTTAGATTTCAAAAACTCTGACGTCGTTTGTGCAGTTTCAAAATGAAGAACTTCGTGCCATTTTCGGATCTTGCCTACTTTTGCTCATTTCTACAACGGGACTGTACTACGTACGCCCAACTTTACCGGATATCCTATCTACTTGTCAGAATATTATCATCTACACGCTCTCCTTCAGTGTCAATATTTTGGGATGTTGCGGCATTTTTATCGCTGCAACCTTAGTACTTCGGTCTTGGGTCAAAGTTCAAACACACTGTAAAGCTCACGCGTGTCTTTACTCTGGAATCCTAATATTTTCATTCGTTCTTAGCTTTTTGTACTGGTCCCTTTTCCTAACAGCCGCTAGTTATACACTAGTGGTGCTCTCAGTTTTGCCAATCGCCGTTACTCTGCGCCAAAGAAATACTGTACGCCGGTTACTAAGGAGTTACCCGCTTCAATCCATTTTAGTCACTTCACTTTACCTGATTACACCTGGGATTTTCTACTTGACATCATCGCAGGAGCTCGTGTTTAAGTCAACTTTAAATCTAACTGTAATGACATTATCATTTCTCCTACAAGAAACAGTAACTTTGATCATCTACGGATTTACAAGATACAATCTTCTTGCGCCGACTTCAAGTATTTTCCAGTACGTGTCGATTGAGAGCATCACCACAGCTCTCCATTTATTGAGTGTAATCGGGGATGTCGGCAAACAGATGCTGGTCCTTTTCTCTGGCATGGTGTTCGGCAGCGGTTGGCTCTTCTCAACAATAACACCTTTCATGTTCGACTTCGCCTTTGACAATATGTCGGTCGAAAAAGCACTCCGTAATTTCGGTCAACAGTTTACCACGTCAACCAAGATTCAAGCCGCCCGAAGTAGAGTTGAAGTGTTTCCCGACGCTACATCCGATGAAATCGCCAGTCGGGCCGATGACGTTTGCCCGATTTGTCTTGTGGAAATGCAGACGGCTAAGATGAATCACTGTGGACACGTGTTTCACCGGTATTGCATGCAGCAGTTGTTTATGAGCTCGATTGAGAGGTGTCCCTTGTGTAATGCGGAACTGAGATTAAAGGTAATTCTGATCAATTAATATTGCTGAACATATGGGATGATTCGATCCCGATCGCTTTGGTTCCCAACAAGCACCCTACACGCTAGATCCTGCAATATCCAATACTGGTTTGGGTATTTTCTTAGAACAAAACTTAGTTTTTGTAAACGCTATCAATCTTTCCTCACATTTTGGTCAGATTCTGAGTGTCATGCTACATGGTTACTCAGAGTGTTGACCTGTACGAAAAAACCGACCCGTAATTTTGTTTGAACTATTCATTAAATCCAAAAATTGTAAATTAGCTACCAATTATACCAACGCGAACGGGCAATCAAATGTCGTGGAACCAAATTTTTTAAAACTATTTCGATTGGTAATTCATGTATTCTAGTACACCGATCAAGATTGGCACTACGACTATTTCATGCTTAAATGGAGCGAACCTATTGGGGACTTTGGAGTTAACTTAACATCAAGTACATTCAAGACGCATGACGGCGGAGCGCATCCAGTTAACATTGTACAAAGCGTTACAGAAGGTTAGATAAAAACGTATTTTAAAAATTTGTATTTTTCTGTGTTCGAAAGAATTCCATAAATGAATTTTCCAATTGTTAGAAGTTAAAGCTGCTACTAATGAACGCCTAAAACCCGGTGACATTATTGAACGCGTCAACGGGACTTACGTCTTGGACCAGCCATTGGAGAACGTGAACTCATTACTTAAAAAGAAGTCTGATTTTGCCCTGTTGGTAAGTCCACCGTTGATTGAGAGTTGAATCGAACCTATGTAGGCACTTACACTTTATTACAATGAGCGATTTTTCAAATTTGCAGTACATCAAGCGTCGGGGACCAGGAACAGTTGGACCAAAAACTGTAGACTTCGAATTCAAGTTAGAAAATAACAGAAAACTTGGATTTGCCTTGTTCCGAGATGAAGATGACGATTTAATTTCTATTGCAAATGTAAAAGAATCTGGGGCAGCCTTTGGATTTTTGGAAGCTGGGGATCTATTAGTGGCATGTGGAAAGTCCGCGGTAATTGAAATAATTTTTGATTATAATGCTAAGTAGTTGTTTAAGTTAGATTTCAGCAAATGTAATGGGACAAAATTAATTTTTTAGACTTGCTTGGAAGGCTTGTACGGCATTCCCGTTAAAAATGCTGTCCAAAATATTGCTGCAGCAGCAGCAGGCTCGAATCATGTTCATTTCGTCGTAATTAAAGCGGTGAAAGAGGACTCCTGGATGGACCAGCTTCTCTCTTAATATGGATATTCCTTTGAATACAGCACTGGAATGCAGAAGATCAGATTTCACATTTATTTTTTCCTGCCCAAAATAAAATATTTATTGATTATTTATATGTTAACTACATTTATATATGTATTATTGTGGTCGTTTAGATACTTACTTTTAATCCTCTACGACACATTTAACAATGACAGGTAAACGAATAAACTTATGCGGTTATTTTCACAGTCCAGTTGAAAAAATGCATAGTATGTTCACAGAATATTTAATTAGCTATAAATATCAAAGCGAATCCAACCATTATTTCAACATTTAGCAGTTGCTGTCGGGGTTTCCGTCTGGTGTTCGAAATTCCGTACTAACAGTTATTAGATTAACTTTTGTGTCCTGGCTTCAAGACCCTAGCAATTTGGTTCACAACGGACAACCCTAGGGTCAAATTTTGAGCATGGCTGCCTATACAGAAAACCTTAGCCTCTGCATTCCACACAGTTGTGGACTGTCTAATCTTTAATCACAGGTCAGAGCTCACAGCTCCTAATTTTTGCAAGACGCATTTTTGATTGTGTTCGCCAAAAAGCAAGTAATTCCAAGAGCTTTAATTATAACACATTTTCTGGAATTTAAAACTTAATTAAAAATTAATTTATACGAATACATCGAAGAATAACCCATTTCACCTTTTTTATGGGCTCAATGTGCGTTTTATTTTCAAAAAGGTTTTGGAAATGAATTATCAGTTAAAGGGTGTCTAAGAAATAAAGAGAATTTTGAAATCTTTTTTATTTAGTGATATCTTCTTGTGAAGCAGTTCCCAGTGTTATTTTAATATTTAGGTCATGTTCTAAGCTTTCTTTAGCATCCATTACTTTTAATCTAGGCTAACGCTTGCAGAAGTTATTCTCATTTTAGTGGAAGCGGACGAATTTCCTACGTGCACGCATATTTTTTGGTTTATTGCTGCATGCATGAGTTCAATCTTGAAAATGGCCTTGCTATCAAACTCTGCAAGCATAGCACGTGCTCATGATTCAGTAAAACTGAATCAATCATTCTCAAACCTCTGTTAAAAAAATTTAATGTTTTTTTAAAAATCACGGAAAATCGTATCTCAGGGTCTTTTTGGGGTTTTTCGGGATCCCATTCTTTGTGGAAAATTGCTGAGTTAATATTAGGGCACTAAACATGAAACATGCAAAAGTTTCATTTGTTGGGTCATAGGGTTTACTTGTAAATATATTTCATCTTCAAAACAATACTTAAACTAAAAATTGGGTCAATCGCGGTAAAAGACTTTTAAAATCGTGGTTTTTGCAGTTTTTGTTTGTTTTCAATCGCATTTGTAGGTATTCTCCAACAGGAATGGGAAAAAAGTATATTTTGCTTGTAGGTAGATATACTAGAAACACAATATAAATAGGGTTTGAGCATGGAATTGATTTAAAAATAATTTTATGAAACTATCATGACAGAAAAAATGTGTGAATTTAAAGTTTGCGCGACAGGCCCATCGGCTACTCAAGTTTAGAGCCTTCGGATTTTTTAACCGAACCAGTAAACGCCAAAATGTTAATGTAGTATCTTTAACTACTACATTCCTGTTATAACCACGTATTCAGATTAATTTTAATCGCTCTTGATCTTCCGATACAGAATT
>VNWX01000810.1:0-18334 GCA_009869905.1 Ceratophysella communis
AAAACCAGGTTCAAAATTATAACGTTCCTTAAAGCATTTCGTAAATTATGGAAATAATTGTTAAGCGATTTCGAACAAATATGTATTAAGGCGGGAGAACAAAGTGTAAAATGGCGTTTAGAAAAAAGCACACGAATCGCAGCGCAGCAGTCAGCAGGCCACACAGGTCAAAGGGAATTTTTTTTCGTATGATTGGTAAATTAATCACCCATTTCAGGGGATGGAGAGGGATTGAGCACCAAAAGCCCTATCCTCTTGGGGTCACGCTCACGCCCGGAACAGATAGAAGCCAGTGTCAGGTCAAGTTCATTCATGTCAAGTTTTATTCTGCACTACTATTACTATAAAATGCATTCGTAATCCAAATCCAATTTTTAAAAAATCTAGACAAAACTATAATACCCAAACACTGAGCGGGTAGCCAGCTCGTTACATAATGCGGTAGATGAATCACTAAGATGTAGGACATGACGCCTGCTCGCCCTTTGGATACCAAATCTGTACTTTGGAAAATATGTGACAAGTGGGAGCCTTCATTGACATTTGGGGATGCTTACGTGGACGACGTCAAACTGCTGCTGTTGTGTCGGCGATCCATCCCCTAATTTCTCAATTATCTTTATAGCCATTGCTATCAAATATGAGCAGCCGAGCTGATCGAAGGCCCACCTACAACTCAAATTCTTCGCGTTCTCAAATCATTAAAAAACTCGGCTAACTGATTCATCAATTCTCATTTCTGCTCATTCATCAAAAGCCGACTGTTCATAAGAAGTTGTGCTCTACTTATTGATCACAGACAGAGAAAGATCATAATCAAGAATTGAGGATAGGAAACAGTTACCAGCTGGAGCTCTGCCATACACACCCACAACAATTAACAATAGTGAAAGTAAGATTTCATCTTTGTCTTTCGTAATCTGCTGCTTATAATATGATTAATAATATGTAATATAATAAGTAGGTATATTATGTACGTAGGTTTTCTCCAAATACGACATCTCAGTGGGGAGGTATTGGGTTATGTCTTTGTCTAACTTAATTTTTTGAACTACTGAATTCTAGGCTGTACGTCAACGTCAAATCTATTCGGGATTTAATTACCAGTGCGTTGGATAAACAGATTCTAAAATGTCGACTTCTGGTGATTTCGGGAATCCTCTGAGAAAATTCAAGCTTGTTTTTCTGGGTGAACAAAGCGGTACGGTTGATATAACTGTTAGATGATACAAATTTATTCCTGTTTTTAAATTGTAAATTGTGTAATTGATATACTAAATTTTTATAACAGTTGGAAAGACGTCCCTGATAACAAGGTTCATGTACGACAGTTTTGACAACACGTATCAGGTATGCATCCTTGATTGAATTTTAACGGTTTCTTTTCAATGAGTGTTGATTAGCCACCGAGAAACCGATAGTTTATACCCGCATTTGTAACCTGTAAATTGTGGAGTTAGAATTTAGCGCTCTGTTAATTGTATTCGTAGGCCACTATCGGAATTGACTTCTTATCGAAGACAATGTACCTTGAAGACCGTACAGTACGGCTTCAGTTATGGGATACTGCTGGTCAGGAACGCTTCCGGAGTTTGATTCCTTCGTACATTAGGGACTCCACTGTGGCAGTTGTTGTCTTTGACATCACGAGTAAGTATTGGCCTAGGATCTAATCTAATTATTTTGGCGATTCTCGGACGAATTGGGAAATTCTTGAAATGGTTTTTTTCTAGATGCGAATTCATTCCATCAAACTTCAAAGTGGATTGATGATGTAAGGACAGAGCGTGGTAGTGATGTCATAATTATGCTCGTCGGCAATAAGACAGATTTATCAGATAAGCGGCAGGTGAGACTTTCGCTTTTACTAAAATATTTAATCATATATTTTCCGAAGTATACACCGACATTTTTCCTTTCATCTTTCTGCTGAGGGATTATTAATTCTTTCCATAAAGATCCATAAGAAGTGTATTCACAAACAGCTAAACGTACTACAATTCTGAATCCGTGACGGATCGATCGGTGTTAGAATGTGCTAATCTCTTATCTCCACCAATTAGTATTACTTTTTAAGTAAGCGGCTATTGTGCCGTCCGACTATATAACTACTGATAAGCGGCCGGTTGTTTACATGGACACGTCATTATCATCCGGCATGCTCGTATGAGTCGCTTTTTATGAATCAGCTTAAACGATTAATTGATTCCGCATTTATCCACAGGTTTCCACCGAGGAAGGTGAAAGAAAAGCGAAGGAATTGAATGTCATGTTTATCGAAACAAGTGCGAAAGCAGGCATATAATGTCAAGCAGGTTATTACATTTACAGTTTATTTATATTCTATAATGAATAAAATGGTGGATGGATATAAGTATGAGTACTGAGTACTTGATTAATACTATGATTAAACCTCGAATAATTTAATTTAGCTATTCCGACGAGTTGCTGCTGCCTTACCGGGAATGGATTCGTCCGAGAGCAAGACACAAGAAGACAGTAAGTTATTCGCTTCATTTTTTAAATTTTTGAAAATACGGCACATGCACTCGCATTTTTCCGGCCTCTATGAGACCGTTTGTGTAGTAGAACTGCTTGTCTATTTTTCAAAGTTATTTTCAGTGCTAATTTAACGAGAGATAGGATTAGGACTCCGGATTGACTGCATGAAGTGCATGACTGATTGAAGCTTTTGAACCTCTTAGTTTGCTTATTGATTTTTGATTTTGTTTTATGTTCAGTGCAAGAAGTAATTTTGAAGGACACACCCAATGACAACAAACCAGAGGGTGGATGTGCTTGCTGAGCAAAAACGCTCACTTTATCGGCTATATCCAATATCTAAAAAAAAGCAGGAACAAAGTCAGTGAGCTAAAATATTCAAACAATCAGTAGATAACTTTGTTAAACCAAAGAACTTGTATTTTTGAACGCCTAAATAATTTAAAAACTCGAGTAATACGTGAAACAACTGACAACTTACGGAAAACAAGGAAAAACACACTAAAATTATGAAAAACCGTCCATTAGAACTGTAGACGAGTAATTTCTGTGAATGTCAAAGATTAGCACTTTCAAAATTCAAGGTAAAAACTGTTATTACTTACGTTAGTTCAGGGTTTAATTTTGATTGCACGCACCGTATAATAATGCCTGGAACTGGAAGACAAGTCACACTGATGAATACTTTTTTCACCAGTTATTCGTTGTATAAGGAACAAGGATGTGATAAGAATTTTCTCTTTTTATAAAATTCCTACAATTAATTGAGCTGGAGAAGCGTGTTATCCTGCACTGCATCTAATAATTATAAGTCGATTTTCTTCCAAACTCGGCACTTGTGTATATAGTAATTGGGATTAAAAGTTACTTGCTATAATTACCTAAGTAAACTGAGCAGTTACTTTATAATAAGTAACCCTCTAGCTCTGCCTACACGTGCCTTTCTCTAGTGCTATACTGAAATGTGGCCTAAGCCTTAACCTCTAAGAAGTCACCCAATTTAATAAATGTATTAAAATAAAATAACGTCTAGTGCAAACCCTAAATCAATCAATACATGTAGCAGTGTGTCAAATTAAAGTCACCAATGCGTAGACAGCTTATTTTAGTCAGTGCATGAGTGTCTGTATTTATATTAATTGTTTTATTACACTTATTAGTTATAATTTAGCCTGTGTGGAAAGATGTTACTCTAAAGATACGTTTTGGAAATGGGATTAACGGTTCTTATTTGTGTATTGTGTAATCTTAAATATAATCAAAAATACTATTAATTCGCACTTTGATTTTTCGAGAAATCTGGAGCGTCTTATCTTATTTTAATTTGGCATTTCTTGGCATTATTATTAGCATCGGATTCGTATGTTTGGCCTCACTGCATGCACATAATCGTCCTGTTTCTGCGCGGAAAGTTATCTTACCTCCGTGCGTAGCTAGTTGAGTTGTTAATTATGGGATTTTTCTATCAACAGCCGTGGATCTAAAAGTTCCTGCTCCTCAGCATCCGGACGCACATGAAGGTGAAGGTGGTTGCGGATGTTGATGATTCGAAGCACAGTTTTGATACACAATTATACTTGAGGGTGGGATTTCAGGGCTGATTGAATTTTTGACCCAAATAATTGGTGTAATTGTGCTGAAGCTGCTTGTTGCTCCAATTCAGATATTTTCCATTGTAATGCAAAACTGATTTGTACCTATGCTATATAATTAATAATTAACCTACTTTATAGACAACTCGGTTCTGGAAGAAAGAATAGGTATATCTAAGGTTTGAGAATACCAAAACAAAAGTACGTTATAGGTTATCCATCAAGCTAGAGTAAATAGACAAATAATTAAGCGATGTGTCAAGTATAGGATGAATCAGGCAGTATTATTTTCGGATCAGTCATCATCATCATTGCTTTGTAACGGAATTTTTTGCAATTTCAAGTCTTAACCTCAATTATTAACAGAAAATCGAATAACTGGAATTGGGATTAGAACCACCGGTAACAATTTTTTACATTGGTAATTGTAATCTTGGTAATTCTCTCTTGCTAATGATAAAATGATGCGATAGGTTAACTTTAAGACTTGGCTAAACAATGATCCCCATGAGTAAGCTCTTAAATATTGAAATAAACTACTACAAAACTAAAATCATAGAGATCAACGTGTAAGATGTACTTAATATCCAAAATCAACAAAACCAATTTGTCAGGGACGCTGTGAAAATGCATACAAGCTGGTAATGGTAATACATACCAAGAAATACTAATTGTGTCGGACGCCTTAGAGGTAGACTAATGGCGGTGTTATAATGTCCTCCTCTGAGTTCTGTTATTCAGAGTTTTTTGTTTCCTCGATTCCTGTACCTTTTCGTAGTCTTGATTGGGATATGTTAGCGCTATGTCGATTCCCTGCAAGTACAACAAATCGTTAGATCTCAAACCTTGAATTTGTGTTTGGGAGCCTGTGTCTTATGGATTGCTTACTTCTGCGGGCCTGAAGAATTCCGTAATCCATAGAATAATTTTCCCCAATACAAACACCAGTGCGAAGAGTGGTCCAACAATCCAGCCTATTTCTAAGTATCGATTAATTCTCTCACCACTACTCAGACAGCGGTCTCGAATAGCTCGTTGATATACTACTTCCGTTCTAGCCGTAACTTCTCTCCAGTTGTACATGAAGGATATTCTTTGATGAGCAACAAATGGATTCGGTAGCCTTCCTCTGCACCTGTCCATTATGGCGGAATTGAGAGCTCTAACGAGAGCTGGAAAAATTGATTACAAAATATTAATCTGGGTTTAATTTTGCCCTGAGCCTGATTTATCAGCTAACCAGATCCATTAGGTTTACCTGAAACTGTAGGTGATGCTAATCTTATTAATTCTGGTGGCAGTACTTCAGGTATTCCTCCAACCCCTGTTGAAACAACTTGCAGTCCGGATGCCGCAGCTTCCACAATCGCCATACAATAGGCCTCGGTGAGTGATGTGTTGAGGAAGATATGACCCTGGACCATGAATTGTCGGACTTTGGAATGGGCAATTTCACCAAAAATCTGAACACGGTCTCCGAAGTCTTCACGAAGTCCTTCTATCATGACCAGTTTCGGCCCGGCCCCTCCTATGTAAAAGTCTACCTGTGATAGATGTGACTTTTATTGCATAATGACTGATGATTGACAATGGCATACAAGTTCATACTTTGAAATACGTACAAATGAATATTTTTTACAGATGGCCGGAACGATTCCCCTCAGCAAATCAACCCCTTTCCGATACACCAGCCGGCATAGAATTATTATGATTACTGTAAGGAGACAAAATGGTAGTTTTGGATTCCTACAATATGAATAATAATGCAGAACAATCATGGTAGATTTAGTGATCATACTCCTATCAGTGGGCGGCCTAGGCTCCCCAGGTTCCAATGGCTTGAACAACTTTGTGTCGACGGCATTTGGTATTACAAAAACGTCTTCGCTTCTTATGTTGCCTCTTAGAACGGTATTTCCCTTACTAAAATAAAAATTTCAATTAACTTGAGCTACTCAAAAATACACAATTTCCAAGGCTTACCCGACATGAGACACACAGATACACTGATTTATATCAGAGAGAGATATTTGTAGGAATCGATTGGTTATCACTGCACTGGCGTCTGCAAATCCAAACAGTGAGTGATCGGTAAAAATACCCTGTCAAAATAATTAAGATTCCAATTGTCAATCATATGGCACTATAACTCGTATCTACGTGACAAAAAATATCTTTTACCTTTAGGTTCAACAGCTTAGATACAAAGAGTGCATCATGACCCAACGAGGACCACGCTCCGTGACCATGGACGATATTGATTCGCTCCCTAATCATTATGTTGCGGAGAATTGGTATTAATGTTATTAGAGTTGGTGCAATCGCACCGTTGTAGAATATTTGAGCTGGTACATAATAAACCTGTTTGCAAAAATTAAAGCATATTATATGATCATTTCCAATTTCGATTACTGTTTCAAAACAGTTGCCAGCTTGACTGAAATCAAAGTTCCCTCAACTAACCTTTAAACCATTCGTCATCCAACGGACACCTTTCCTCTCGCCGTAATTATGGGTGATGACAATGACCTTGTGACCTCTTTCAATCAGACACTGGGATAGGTTGAACACATGCTCTTCTATACCACCCATGTTCGGATAAAAGAAGTCGGAAACCATACTGGAAAAGAAAAGAACGTGAATAAATAACACAGTTAGTCAAAATTTTGTCATCAGGTATCAGGTCGCAGTCAGGCGATAAGATTTTCTTAGGTCAACGGTCATTGGAAATCGTGTTCAGTAAGCAGCCACAAGCGTGACCGTTGTTGGGCGTCAACCGTTACACGTTGTAGGATTACTGTCAACGGCCAATCGTTTATCGTTGGTGCAGGCATGCAGCAGCAGCAGCAGCGCTGGCACAAAAAGCGCATTTTCGACTCAGCGCTATAAAAAGCCCAGCCATGAGGTCATTGACCTCATCGCGTTTATTTCTAAGCCCGAGTGAGTCGCCGGTGTTTTCGCTGTCGGCTGCGCTGCTGTGTCTTGATCAGTTGCAGTGTGGCGGTTGACCAAGACGGTACTCAATTGCGGAGCTCAAAAACCATCAGAACAATAGTGTTAAATTTAAAACAATAATTATTAAAAGTTGCAATTTTCATTAAATCGTGTTTTAAAAAGTTCAATCTCAATCAAGTGTTACCAAATCTTAATCTTACCAAATCCGCAAGTCCATAGTTGGGAATCCATCAGCGTCTTACTTCTACTACCTTCTGTGGTCCATTCCAATTTAGTAATTGTAGCGGTAAATAATTAATTGCTCTAATCGTAGTAAAAAAAATTTAATGAACTTTCACTTATTGTTCGTATTATTCAGCCGAGTAAGTTTTGAACGCGGAATTTGAAGCAGGCTTCCGCCAACGAGATCGAATCGACCAGCAAATAGTGTTTATGCTGATGCTTATTCTAGTGTTTGTCTAATTGTTTTTCTAAGTTTGATAGTTTGAAAAAATATGAGGCATATCTCTGTCTGAAATTTGATTTTGATTTTATATTTTAGCTGTCGGTGAATATCAATTCTGTGATTAATCGGAAATCTCATAAAAAATGCCTAGTTTTTGCATCAACGCGGATCTCTTTCGGAAACGCTTGAATGACCTTTATACCCAGTGGAAGGTAACCCAAAATTTTGATTTTCACAATCATTTTTAGTAAATAGGCTCACAAATTCAGTTGTAGTAAAAATGTTTTACTCCCTACTTATTGCAATTGTTGAATCCGGCCATTAGGATGCATCAAAATCTTCTGGGACAGCTTGGCATGACCTCGACGCATTGTTCATTGATGTCGGTGATACTTCAGTTCATGATTCTATTTGCTCGCCTAAAACAGCACTACAGGTACACACGTATACATAACTCTTCAAATTTGCATTTGCATAACATGCTTACAAATTAAAGTTAGTCAATGGATTGATATGATTTGGCTTTCAGGTTTGGTTACTGCAATCAGAGATTCCGGACACTATTATGGCATTCATAGAATCTTCAGTTTTCTTGCTCGTTTCAAAAAACTATTCTGAAATAATTGATAAATTATCCATGGACTATAAAATGCATCAAAACCAGGAAGAATCACTGAATTCGAGAAAACCCGAACTTGTCGTCTTGTACCACGATGAGGTGACTGAAATAATGTTTAAATGTAATGATCAGATATTTACAGGATTAATTTTATAAAGCAAACTTCTCTCGTTAAACAGACGGGTGATAACCAGAAGAATTTTGAGAAAATCTTGTGCTTCGAGACCATGGCGTCTGAAAATCAGAAAAGGTTAAATCTTGGATTTGTCAGTCCGTCGAAAAAGGATAAACATGCTACGGAATTCATTCAAAGTTGGAAAAGGGCTTTGGAAGCAGCTCAAAGTCGTTTTGTTCCGGTATGGTGAACATTTTCTCTAATTTCGAGTAGAAAATATCTAATGTCCTAAATCATTTAAAACCTTGAAAAATAAAGGTCGACATGTTTGATGCAATTGTCCGCCTGATGGCCGTCAAGGATGAGACTGAACTTGAGCTGTTGAAACAATCGAATAAGATTTCTAATAAAATTTTCAAGAACTTTCTCCGTGAAGAAGTAATGGCGATTGTGGAATGGTGATTTAAAGGTGATGGTCGAGTTTTCTGCATTTAAAACGCATGTAAACGACGCTTTTCCTAATGATCTTTGAAACTTCATAGGTCACACATTCAAGCTTAGCCGAGAAATTGGAAGAATGCTATCGTGATCCCAACTATTTTTCGAAAGCTGACATGAAACACATTGACCCTTGCTACCCACCAATTTTCCAAAGCGGAGGAAAGTATTCCATGAAAATCACGCAAATATCAACGGATGATTTGATTCGTTTTGATGTCATCACCTGTTCCTTCGGAACTGTGTACAAGAATTATTGTTCGAACATTACACGCACGTTTCTGATCAATCCGACGCCTGAAATGATGGTAAGTTAAGGGTACAGATTACTAGGCTGAAATCATCAAATTGACCTACACACGCTTGCATTACAGAACAACTACAGATTCTTACAAAGCATCGAAGCGGAAATCATTAAGCTTCTCGTTCCTGGAGTTCAATTCTGTGATGTCTATGAATCAACTCTGAACTTTATCAAAATGAGGAACCCAAGTTTATCTGAGAATTTGCATCCGATTCTTGGCTTTTGTGTTGGAATTCTTTTCAGCAAGCAGCCTCTAGTCATGACTCCGAAGTCCACGGTTGTTGTAGAGAAAGGAATGGTGATTCATGTCTGTCCAATGCTTGACAAGTTGATTAACTGGGCAGTTCCTGAGGATCAACCTCAGAGGAATTATGTTTTAATGCTTGGAGATACTGTGGTCGTAAATGAGGTTAGATGCCAGGGAAATGTTTAATTATTCGGTTAAAAATTTGTTGGTGTTGAACACAAGATTAGTTGGGTTCATTCGGAGTAAACAGATGACTTCCAATTTCTCTAGGCTGGACCAGCAACAATGGTTGCAGAACTTCCACAGAAATTAAGCTGGCTTTCACTGGTCATTGAACAGGATTCTTCTAAGCTTGAATCTAAGGCATTGCTAGTGGAAACTGAGAGTGAGCTTCTTGGGCGTGGCGTTCGAAAAGTTGTACTGGAGGCCCGTTTTCGTGTAAGTTTAACCTATATTTTTGAAAATGTTCTAGAAAATTAAAATTGCAATTATGTATATTTCCAGTACGACGATGGAGCAAATTTGAAGCGACAGCGTCTACGTAGAGATATGCTTGCTACGCTGAATATTAACGCTGAAAAGCGGCTGCTAACCCACCCTCCGAGTAACCATGAAGTGAGTCATGATGAAGGCGATTAACAAAGAAATCGTCTCTTATAAGAAGCCTTCTAAGTTTCCAAAAGTACCGGAAATAGATGATTTGAAGATTTATGTTGGTCAGTGATCAATGATCAATACCAAAAATACTTAAATCTGTTTTAACCGCTTACCTATTTGGAATCCATGGAATACTTTATTTTGCAGATCAAGCATGTGAAACCCTGATTTTGCCGGTATTTGGAATTCAGATTCCATTTCACGTTGCCACACTAAAAAACGTTTCAACGTCTCGAGAAGGCGACTTCATGTACCTAAGAATTAATTTTATGAATCCCAGCACGACACTCATTCTGGAAAGAAAGACGACGCCAGTCGTTTTTCAGAATCCACATTTTCATTTCGTCAAGGAGGTTTTCCTAATCTAGATAATGAAACTAATCCAACTTTTATTAAAATCGCGTCACCTTTATACAAATCTATGATTTTTTCAGATGACGTTCAAAGCATCCACGCTGAAGCCATCAGAAATTTACATAGCACCTGGTGAAGACCTCATTAGAACCGCTATATTGATCAAAGAAATGCGTAAACGTTACAGGCTCCGAATCGCAGCGGCCCACGAAGCAATGAATGTTTGCAAGCAAAAAGAACTGATTTGCTTTGATCAGAAAAGGACGAAAATTCCAACTCTGAACAGTATCATCGCTCGACCTACTGTTAACAGTGGTGACAAGATTCGTCGTTGGAATTCGACAGCTCAAACTGGCGTTTTAGAAGTAATGTCTTCGAACTACCATCTGTTCTGTTTATCAGCTCAAAACTGTACACACATAAAATAACAATCTGACTGTATTTTAGGCCCATCAAAATGGAGTTCGATTCCGAGTCAAAACAGAGACCATCGATGTTTTATACGACAATATTAAATGTGCCATTTTCCAGCCCTGTGACCTGGAAATTGGTGCATTTCTTCACTTTGCTTTACAGGTTCATTTCCACAGAAATCTACTAGAAATTGCATAACGAACATAGCATTTTTAACAAAGCTTTAAATTTTTATGTAGAAGGAAATTCTGGTTGCCAAAAAGAAATACGCCCATGTCCAATTTTACACGGAATTAGGAGAAATCAGCACTGATCTCGTTAAAAGACGCAATCGTGTGGATCGCTATGAAGACGAACTTGAGCGTGCTGAAGAGGAGCAGAAGCAAGTTCTGAATAATCGATTTCGTGATTTTTGCGATATAATTCAAAGAATTTCGGATGTTGAATTCGAAGAACCAATTCGAGATTTAGGATTTTTCGGTGCACCTGGTCAATGTCGAGCTTCGGTTCTCTTGCAGCCCTCAACGAGTGCTCTGGTTAATGTCACGGAATGGGTAAGGATTCTGGGGTCAAAAAGTCAAAAGGCTATCATTTTTAAGGATTATGCAGTCATCCATTGAATCAATTCTATACAGCCGCCATTTGTCATCATGCTCGACGACATAGAGCTCATTCATTTCGAACGCGTGGAGTTCGTTCTAAGGACTTTCGACATGGTGGTCATTTTCAAGGATTACAGCCGCAAAGTGGTCGTGATTAATGCAGTTCCAATTGACCGAATTGAGAAAATTAAAACGTGGATGGAGTAAGTGTGTACCCAGTAGGAATTTGTAAATTCTTGGATAATTTATAAGAAAAATTACATATCAGGTTCAGTTGACAGCTGCAGCTGTGCATCCTCTGGTAAATCAAATGTGTTTAAATAGACATTTGACCCACGTCCAAATACCGGTAAAATGGTTCAATATTTATCTAATTTGTGATCTGTGTCTTCTCTGTTTTGCCTATCCCTGACTTCGCCAAGCAATGATCCATTCTTTTAAGTCTCAAGCTAAATTACTTACATACTTTTCCAGCCAATCAATTCCAAAATGTCCTAAGCCTTTCGTTTGCATATTCATCCTAGCTTAAAAACCAGTAATTTTCACCCCCAAAATGCCGAGCGTAGAGAGGAGTTTTAATAAGATAATTGTCATTCCAGAGTTTGTCAAATTCCGTTCACGGAAGGCCCTGCTTCACTGAACTGGTCCAAAATCATGAAAACGATCGCCGCTGATCCAGCAGAATTTTTCGCCACAGGAGGCTGGACTTTCTTGGAAGACGGCGATGATGACGAATCACCAGAACGTCCGGAAAAGGATGGAAATCCTGATGATGAGACACGAATTACGGACGATGAGTACGAGCCTCCCAGTCAGGAATCTAGCAGTGACGAAGACGATGAACACGAAGAAGCTACGGATTATAGTGGCGAATCTTCGGAGGAAGCTGAAGGTGAAGTTTGCCAATTATTTCAAAAGGTTTATTTCGATATAGAGTACAAATGTGTCATTTAAATTCATTTCAGGTTCCTGCAGCGAAAGTGACTCACTTAGCGACAAAGAGGGAAAGTCATGGGAAGAATTGGAACGAGAAGCCAGGGCTGCTGACAACAAGGCCTCCCAAATGCAAATGGAGGCCACAAGTGATCATGGCAAGAAGCGGAAGCATCACAAAGGGCGATCTTCCGAGGAGCCAAAGAAGCTTAAGTAAGCAAATATTAAGACGTCTAATTCAATTTTCTCAGTACTATTGCTAACCGTTGCGTCTTTGATTGTCAGATTCACGCATCCTATTGAAATATCAATCCAACAACGGAATGATCGTCCTTCCAGGAATTCCGTACCTTCATGGTGGAAAGGAACTTCTTAGTTTCACAACAACCAGTTTCTTTATTAACCGTGATAATAGGAATCAACATTAATTAGCAATCGCAATTAAAATACATTAAAATATGCATTATAAATCATGTATAATAAATAAAATGGTTTACACGATGTTTTATACCGCTTTTCTTCAACAGTAGTAGCCTATTCACTACCTAGAAATATTTCAATGAATCAAAATAATTGCAGGAATTGCTTATGGGATTGATTAGTAAAATAAATTGGATATTTGTGTGGAGTTGCAGGCTTTGGACGAATTTGCTATAAAGCTAAATTGCGAAACAGACAACAATTATTAGTAATTAGCAGCATTTTCAGAGCTTAGACGGCAAGAATGTTGCAGCGGTGCTTTGGTATTTTTGATTTATGTCGTTCGGCGAAAAGCTTATACACGACCTTGAATATTGGACTCTACTTGCTTTACTCGTTGAATAACGTCTTGAAGAAATGGTCTTTCTTTCGGGTCCACGATAAGAATGAAGCGAATCAAATTATGCAGACCCTGAAATAGCAGTAGACTTTGTCAACCGAAACCACAGAATCAGACTGATAGATCTTGATTACCACTTGCCCTACCTCTGAAAATGGCGAATCAGCCGGAATGTCTACCCTTCCAGAAACTACAGCCAGAGCAACGCTATCTCCACGCTCGTGTACAATGTCGTACGGCGATTTGAAGAAGCACATTGCGTACAGGATGCAGCCAAGAGACTGTGAAAATTTAAACAATCCGACTAATTTTTTGATTTAATCAAATTTTGATTCATTAAGTCCAACTTTCGTACCCAAATATCCGTTCGTTCGTCGATAGTGGCATGTGATGGAATGTTAAATAACTCAGGCGCTCGATAAGGCATGCTACACCGCTCGGCAGCGGTTTCCTCTAGCTTCTTAGCCTCAATCGAATCATGAACTTCAACGCGGGCATTTGCAGCAGATCCTGAAACGATATTTCAAAATTTCGATAAACCATAGGAATTCGTAAGTCAGAAATACGAGATATCCTACCCAAATCCATGATAATTGGACCCAAATTGTTATCGAGCAAAATATTAGCAGTCTTGAGGTCACGGTGAGCGAGTGGATGAGGTGAAGCTGTATGGAATGTCAAGAGGGCATCGCAGATTGATTTGAAAACTCGAATAATATCTTTTTCAGCCATAAACGCTCGAGATTTTTCTCGGCGTTCCAAATCCAATGCTAGTGTTCCACGCTGTACAATAAATTAAAATTAGGCAAACAATATACTTAACCTACAACGTATTAACCCAAAGATAATTTAGCGATGTAGCAACGCAACATAGTTTATGAACTCGTACTCGATGATATGGCAGCAGCATCAACAGCTCGCTCGTGGTATTTCCCAAAGCATCTCGTTTTCCACGGAGGTCATAGTCAATGAGCTCCAGAATACCCGGATGCGTGAGTGACCTATGAAACTCGACTTCATTCATGGCCAGGCGCTGGTCCTCTGTGCTGTGACACGTAATTCTTTTGATTGCGAATTCTTCATGACTTCGAGCGTCTTCGACCAAGTCCACGTAACTGAAACCTCTGCAAAATTGAGATTAAGAGTATATTCGTCTATATTCCAATTAAATTAAATGCATTGGATATTTAACGTGGTAAATTCTAACCCGACTCCAAGGCGTTCCACGACGCTAAACGGACGGCCATTGATTGTGACCCTTTCCCTCGAACACATGCACCCCATTCGAAGTATTTGATTGACTAGTCCAAGGCTATTCATTGAAATCACCGCTTTGGGAAAAGGATTCAGAAAATTTGGTCACCAGAGATAAGCTTATCTTGACTGACAGCTGCTGCTGTTTCACGGACACGAGGCGGAATTATTGCCGTTACTGCATTCTTTAATTTTTATTCTGACAGCAGCAGCAGCGGATATGAGACAGTCTGTACAAATGTAAACGCTGGTTATTAAAATATTTATTTTGTTATTTAATTATTTTTACCGAACCAAGATTTACAGATCTAGTTATGCACTTGACAATCAAAACAGAATCTGCTACTTTTCAATAAGTTATCTAACTGGACTTACTACATACATACTAGTGTTATATTTGATCTTAAATTAGGTACCCACCTAATAAGTTTTCGTTCCCCACGACTCAGCTCACCTGTTTTCTGGCTTCTCTGCTCTGAATTTAGGCTTTATTCTGTGCTGTAGGATTTGTCTAAACGAGATTGAGTCGAGCTGGGATTCGGAAGTATTTTAATTAACTAAAGATAACCTGTAAAATACCTAATTCTGGGAGCTGGAGTATCTTATCCGCCTTATATTTATAAGGAATGATCAGATTTAATCTGTACGATTCAAGTTTCAAGTGTAGAATTGAAATATTTTGAACTTGGACGTCGCTCAGAAACAATAATTTCTAGTTAATTAAAGTAATGGCCCAATGTTATTCTAGGTATTAATTTGTTAATGTCGGAAATCGGAAACAACGGAAAAGTATTCCGGAGACCTCCGAACCAAAACTTACCTAGATGTTTTTAAAGCCGAATTTGATGATCGAATAGATTTTTTTGAAGATGCGAAAAATATTATTCCCGTTTGATAGCAAAATGCATTTCGCGTGGCACTGGTGTTGGTGACAAATCGCGACTCGCGACACGTGACTAGACAATTATTTGCATAATTTGTTCGTAATTAACACTGATGCGATAAATGCAATATCGTAATACGTTCGATAGGTTTATTGACAAGGCATTCATATTTTTGATTTTGATTGAACTTGACTATTGAACATAAACATAAGGAAGCTCGCATTTTGCTTGCATAGATATATAAAAAAAGGTCGTGATTACTAAAAATTGCTAATCGATCGGGATTGGCAGATGCCAAAACTGACTTTTCCGTATGGAATTGATTAGGCATTGTATGTATGTAGTAGCTCTTTTTTTGTAAGATACAGTAAAAATATTTCCTAATGTAATTTTTAATAACAATGAAACTAACATATATTTATATCTTAAAGTACTTATTTCAGTATAACAACAATATATAGTTAATACTCTAAATAATTAACTAGTGGACATAGCCCGGATTATCAGCACCGGCAATCCTGCTATTGGAAGACCCCTTTCTTCCTTGCCCGTCGATAGACACCATGTTCAAGCTATTTCTCGAACCGTTTCGTCTCTCGGCATCCGGCTCGAATCCAGCATTATCGAATTCAGTGGTAGCATCTTCATGACCATCTTTCTTTCCCTGCTTCAACTTCTTGCAGCATGACCAGCTCGTGAAGATCTTGTCATAGGGTTCCAAGCTGCGGAAGTAAATTGGAAGGAATTTCCAGGATTGAAGAAATTCTGGAAGCCAATGTGGCTTTCGCTGTCGAATAATGTTGATGAGGAGTACTGTTAACAGGATAACAAATACAATGGCAGCAAATACTATGACGTAGATTGGGCCAGCGAAGGAGAGACCCATTGTGATGACTGGAAGGACCACGAACATGAGGATCATGTAAGCGATAGCAAACCTAAAAATAAACAAATTTGCATGATTAGTAATTCTACCATTGAACTGCGGCTTTACAAGTTCTGGCGATTAACACTTACCATCGATACTTGGCGGTCGTATCACCCAGAAATTTGGCCATTCCGATTGGAAATCTCATGAACGGAATGGGGTAGAAGATTAGAATCCCCGTAATATTAAAAAAAAGATGGCAGAGAGCAATTTGCATTGATGGACGAAATTTATCGCCTTCCACGGCCATGGAGGCTGTAAATCCAAATTAAAATTTAAAAATATTTTCTACTTCTGGAGGTACGATTCAATGTCATACTGAAACGCCCCTTACCAAGCAATGCAGTTGTGGTCGTTCCAATATTTGACCCCAAGGTCAGCGGATACACCCTCTGTACACTGATGACGCCAAGACCCACCAGCGGGGTCAGAGCTGAAGTGAACACGGAGCTTGATTGAACGAGGAATGTCATGAGAGCTCCAACGGCGAGAGCAATGTAACCCGTAATCCAGGGTACATATGGAATTTTGGCATTCAGCGTGGTCTTGATTACAGTGGCAATTTGACCTAAATTATCAAAGGCATTCGATACTCAACCTTTCAAGATCTGAACAAAAATGAAAAATTTAAAGTGACCTTACCTCTCATTACTGACTGCAGTACTTTGACAATTAGAATCAGACAGCTGCATAGAACGATTAACGAGGCGACGAGAAGAATGGCTCCTGCAGCGACGTCACTCAGATTAAACTTTGCAAAAAGGAACGTACCTAGAATTGAAAATTGCTCAATCAGAACAAATATATTGATGTCAGTATTCAGTCTTATGCGATATGCGATTAACTTAAGAAATGTTCAATGTTTGTGCTCGTGCGTTTGCTTACATTCTTCCTTCAACCCACTCGGTGGTTCTTCCGTAGAGTTATTCAGAACTGCTGCTCCAGCAGTTTCCACGAAGCTTTGGGCAATTCGGATCACTTTTGATTTCCCTTTTACGTCACACATTTCCTTGATCAGAGAAGCGTCATCGGCGTCGGTGCAATTGGGTGTTGACCAGCATTCCAATACATTTTTGTCAATTTGTACAATTAGATTCACGAAAGGCTTTGTAATGGCGCCCAGTAGTTCTATTTCGCCTCCTCCTGTCGTGGATTCTGGGGAAATTTGGTCCATGATCCACGTTGTGAGATGGAGCAGGTAATCTAAGGTCAGAGGCAAAAATTAGCAATGTTACATATTTCAAATAAATCTTGATCTAGGTGGGGCAAGACGGCTCCCGAAAACTTACCTGTTGTGACCTCAACAATGAGCAGCACAATCACGGTCAGCCAATTGAACATATCGTGGACCGTTGCACCGGCGAATGCACGACGAAATTGATTTCGATCACCAGCTTGCGTCAGGGACACGATTGTATTCGTGATGCTAGTGCCAATGTTAGCTCCCATTATGATGGGAATGGCGATCTTCACATCCAAAACTGAAACGGAAAATTGTGATTAGAAATGCAAGCATCGCTTACAAAGCTGGACACACAGCATAACAGAAGTATGCGAGCCACTTACAAGATGCGGAAACCATACTGACGATAATTGACGTAGAAGTGGACGAAGATTGCACGAGAACGGTGGTCAAAATACCGATCATGACTGCGGAAGAAATTTATAAATTAAATCTTCATTTTCCAGATTTGTATAAATTTTTTTTTATAAAAATTAGGTACCTCCGACAACAGGATTCTGTAGAATTTCACTCTGTTGAAAAATATCTCCAGTCGTTCGACCACCCAAAATCCTGAATCCAAGTGAAAGCAAATCCAAGGAGCAGACGAAAAAGTACAGAAGGGTAAGCACTGCCAAAAGCTTTCCAATACTGAATACGACCCGCTTGACCTTCTGCTTCCCGGTCAATTCTCGCCAGGGGGTTGAGGTGGAGGCCAATTCTTTGATAGCCCAGGGATCTTCTTCAGACATAACCGAGGATTTTTTGCCATTGCTTCGCATTTCATCTGCTTCTGGATCTGGATCTGCACGGTATTTCTGCCAAAACAAGAGAGAAATATTGCAAATTTTTGCGACTTTAAAATGCAAAAATAGCTGCGCCTTATTTTTCGTGTTGAATTGACCTTGCCAAAACGACTACTAAATAAGTCACATAAATATAAATCTGATGGCACAGACTGGTACATACATCAACTTCAGTGAATGCAT
>VNWX01000811.1:0-18333 GCA_009869905.1 Ceratophysella communis
AGTCGGCGGCGGCGGCGGCGGCGCGGCGTGGCGAACTTTCAGCGGCGGCGGCGGCGCAAGATGGCGGAAAACAGGTCGGCGGCGGCGGCGTGGCGCAAGTAGAGATGATGGTCTGAAATCACTACTCAAGCTTAATGGATTCCTTTCAGTAAATGTATGAAAATCCGAAATATCAAATATCACATTACCTACTCATTACTACTTTAAGCGAGAAAACATCATCCTGTAAACAATTTGCGTCGTAAAATTTCCAAGCAAGCTACCTACGCCATTGTTTTTCTCAAAGATGATATGACAGCTTATATATATATGTTTCAGCTGATTCTGTCAATCATAAATTATGGAAACTTACCGGCTAATAATGACAAAAACGAGAGAATTACCCGTCTTTACTCAAAATATCCTGGCAACTGATTTGTCTGGTGTCCAACAGTAGTTTTATTAGGTATCATTATTCTCAATCCAAAAACTGTGAACGTGATTTCTTACTTTCAAATATTTTATTCTAAAATTCAGATTTTCAGTAGATCGAAGTCTAGTAGTGCATTCAGTGTGCTCCGATTCCAAATAAATATAAATGACGTAAATATCGTCAGCACGGGAGAAATATAGAGCAATTCTTCTAATTTGCTTATTTTAAATTGGTAGGTAGTCTGTTACGTATACAGTTTAGCGAATCAGCTACAACATATATTTAATTTCACTATAATAAATGTATGGATTTGTCGTGCTTAATTTCTTCGCATCTTCAGGATATCTATTATCTATTTTCATTAGAAAATTATAAAAGGAAGCTGAAAGGTTGTGACTACAAAAGGTGACAGGTGACATGAACAGATCAAAGATTGACGGAATTATTCCCGGGATCCATTAAGGTTTTGTATTCAAAAGCTGTCCAGAAGTGCCACTCGTGTGAAGTCCAGTAAGGCACGTGAACCACTGAACAGTTAGTGTGTTATGTGACCTTTCAATGCCCGCAAACCTATTAGCCAGCCAGGAGGTGCGATGTTAATGTAAGGTGTCAGAATGATCTCTTAGTCCGACTCCATTTACAGAAACTTCTTCTATGTCAGTTAATTACTGTCAAGGCTTGACTCTGACGTCGTCATGACCGTGACTTGAACCCAGTCAGCCACATACTTAGACCCAGAGTCCATGTTAGATTACAATTACAATGATTAGGTTCTTACACAATTCCCAAGTCACACTCAGCTTCAGCATCCACTTCGGAAAGGCAGGCAGGCACTCAAGTCACTAAATCTCTCTCGCTAATGGAACTGGGACAGGGCTGAAGGGAAGTCTGACTTACAAACAGAAAAATGAAAAATTCAGTTCTGCAAAAAGGCTTGCTATGACGCTAGATGTAAATAACAATGCCAGCTCAGCTTTTCTGCCGAGTGAGTTTCCCTTACAAAAGTCGCTTTTGAATTCTAATCCTTTATCGAGAGTGTTTTATTCAGGGTATTTGTCTACGAGCAAGTTCAAAACGATACAGAAGCAAAGCAATACGCATATGTTGTAGCGAATATGGCGTTTTAGGAATTAGGCTATCATATCCCCCTATTTTGGGTGAATTGGACGCCATGCTTATTTTAAATGGTAGCGAAGCTTAAGTGCTCTTTGTCATGGTCATTTCAATATATGCAGTCCGAAACAAGATTCAGATTGACAGTCCAGGCCTCAGACAATTTGAGGCCCGGTGCGAACCGTCCGAAACCAATTTTGAGGACCACAGCAGTTCAGGCCCGGTGCTGGCCCACCGTTTGTCCATAGAGCCAGGGCTGCAGTAGTTGAAGCAATGCGCTTCCGCCGGTATATGCTTCCCTTAGTTTCAGCTATTTTAGAATTTACTAAACGAATGCGTGTGTTCAATGACCTTAAGTAAATACCTCCACTGCAATTACAGTTGAAATAACGATTCAATATATCAAAATAAAATGCGGGGTTATGCCAAACAATGCCTCTGCTTTTTTGCTATAAAGAGCATTTTGAAAAATACATTAGATGCCCCCAAAAAGTAATAAATAAGTTGACATTCACGGGAAAAGCTCTTGAGCTTTGCTACCTTCCGCTACTTTTGTATGCGTTATCCTCCAACCTTGCAGTTGCATATCCGGGCAGAAGAGCAACCACCGTAAACGGTACATTTATTTATGAAATAAATATAGGGCTAAGCCATGTGCTAGTGCAGGAGTTGGCGGAGAAAGGCGGGGAAAGAATCTGAATCCAATAGTAATGCTAATGTCTTTCCATGATCCATGAATGGCGGAGGCTTAGAAGAGGGCGACTGGGCTGAGACTATTGTCGCTCGTAATAAAGTAATACCACGAGGGACTTTTTTAATGTTCCTCTCGCTCAGTCGTCCCGATGCTTCATGGCTCCTGGTCCCATCATCGAAACTCAAAATGTTTTTCTAAGCTCCAGAGCGGATTGGGAATGAAAAGGTCCTTTTCTTCTTCATCCACAATATCCCTCCAGTCAATGACTCACTTTCAGCAGCCTAATGATTCGAACGCGAAGCCAGAAGGGGCTTATTGAGTTCGCTTACTGGGAAAGGAATCAACGCATAATCCGAGTTACAAAACACTCGCAAATACCAAGAAATTAAAGTAATTTAGCTTACACAAAATGCTATTTAATACTGTTGAGGTATTACGAGACTAATGTTCCATTTCCGTAGAATCGGCGGAGGTACGCATTGGTTTTTCGTGTTTCATAATTTAATTTTTTTCGAAGCTTATTCTCGTTCAAAAAGCTCCTTTTCCGAAACTTTGAATTGGAAACAAATTTCGACAAGGGACAGATAAATCTGATTGTGAGTAGCGTGCGGAATTATCTAAGAAAAGATTAGGAATTGTTTAATTAAACATATACATTGATGTTTGTAGACAGATTGTGTTTCGAGCGGTATTTCCGGATTAACACTGCCACTGCTAAACCTTGATTTCCTAATCATAATATTCTATTCAATCTGTCGTCCAGCCTGGTGATCTTTGTCAATAGTATCCCAAAAGGGAAATAAATGTCCTTGATTATTTTTTTCTGCAAGAAGGGAGTCAGCAGTAGCTTCGAAGCCTCTCTGTGCCTATATATTTGAATTTGCATAGAGGACTACGGAAGAATAACAATCATTATCAGGATTTAGGATGGAATAAATCAGGGCATTCACGAAAGTATAGACCCTGAGTAAAAGGCAGGAATGCAAATGAAGGAGTCTGGGCTGCACGCTGCAATATTCCCCCCTGTTAATTTAATTTATGACCAGCACAGAGCCCAGCGTATCTCCTAATAACTGTTCAGAATACAATATTTATTTTGGAATGATTGTTCAGGGATGCCTTGAATCCATTATTTACGAACGTTCTCTTGTGCTTTATTAATATTTGCCTCCACTTCCACTTCCTAATGCCAATTATCCTTGAGAAGAATGGTATCTAGCCAATTGAATGGTGTGAGCTCATTCCTGGATATTTGATGTTTGTATTTCCGCTTCGTTGGAAAGCAGGCAAACTTGATTTGCGTTCAATACAGGTTTTATCTATGTAGTCTAAGGGATAGGATTAACTATATAGTGGAACTCCATCAAACTTTTTTTACGACTTATAACAAGGGTCCAGCACAGAGTGCTCAAGCTGAATTTAAAGTACACGGAAACTTTGTGTGGTGAGAATAAAATAAGTTTCACGCAGACAAATTCAGTCCATTATGAAGCAGTTCCAACACGATTCAATTAGAATATCAAAAGTTGGCTAGACCTTCTCTCGAAACCGATGAGAAAAGTTTAAAATGCCATTATATGGCATTTCCTCACCAAAAAGTACAGAATACATGAATTACAAACTGTCGACAAGTTGAGGTTGCGGTATGAGTTTCAAGTTTGAGGCCTCCAGCACAGGTTTTTATATGTATCATATGAACGAAATTAGACTAGGAATATTTCAACAGAATTCGGCAGTAACTCATGAGGGCTTACTCTTCAATTCGAAGCCATTGGTTGCTTGCTTGAGATCGTCTGAGCTAAAATGGAGGTTATAAGGGTTGCTGCTTTGCTGTTGTGAATTTTTAGCTAAAAAAACGGGGTTACGGTTACGAGAAGTGTTTGAGTACTTGACAGGCAAAGGAGAAGTTGAGTGACGGTAGTCGCACTCGAGCTACATAACTCCACTCAAAAACGAAAGTCGTAGCGAAAGGAGTGAAACCTGGGGATAGAAATCTTTCTCCGTCTGTACGTGATGGCTCATGCCTTGGAGAAAGCGAAAAGAGAAGCCCTACGTTTCCAAACCTCATGCTCCAGTCAGTTTCTGTACTTGAATATTTAGCTGTAGACGGCTACGTGTATTCGTCTATGTTACTGGCACACGTCAACAAAGACAGGCTTACGTTTTGAATCCAGGATTTTTCGAGATGACAAAAGTTTTGATCTTCGCCCCAATAAATTAAGCCTCTAGCCCCTGTTTATGTCGATTGTCCCAAGCTTAGAAATTCATAACACATCGTTAATAACTTTGACATGTGTTACCAGAGACTTTAATCACAATATGTAAATGCATATAATTACTTTATGCTAATTTCTGCAAGGTTAACGCCATGGTTGTGGCATTTAATGATGAGTGACAGACTGTAAATTACTTTGGGCAATGGATCCGAAAAGCCGCCACATTAGACCACGGGCATAGTTTTTGAAATGCATTTCCTGACTCGGCACTGAAGCCATATCTAACCTTAAGCTGGAGCATCAATTGACCGAAAGAAATGCTTGGCAACTACGGCTAACGACACGCGCTGTCAGGGTTTATTATGGGATTTTTCTTTTGGCAATTTGACACTGTGCCGAATTATCTACTGGCTGGTGCGGAGCTGACGGGAGTAGGCAATTGACTGAGGGTGGTCGGAAGTGTTAAGGCCTCTCTTCAGTCGAAGGAAGGGATCTCTGGGATTTCGGGGTTGGATCGATGTACCGATTCTGTTGGTCCCATGCCATGAGGAGGCTCAGGCGAGCCTGGAAGACTGCTTGATATACTGATCCATTACTAGGCAGAGACGCTCAGCTGCACGGGACAGGGTCTTCACAATTTTGGCAAATGTTTCATGCATTTATCTCCCCTTTGAGTCGGCAAGAATGTTAGAAGTGTATCCTCCTCCCTCCTCGTGCTCTGTGTTCGAGTGGATAAATGGGCTCCAGCACTCTTTTCAACATCACTCCTTGTCTCAGCAGAAAGTCCGACTGGATGATGTATGATCCAATCGCGGTTTAATATTCACGAATCCAATCCTTGAGCTTCAACAAGAATTTCCATTCATCTAACTAGAAACAAGCCGACTATGCTGAATATCACGATATAATAAGCCGCAGTTCAATAGCTGAATAAAGCTTCAGTTTGCTTATTTCTGCGTAGATGAACTAGCAACAAAATCATTGACTATAAAGTTTCACTGGGTACCCAAGCGGAGCATCTCTGTATAGAACTGCAACTAACTTCCTACAAAAAGGGCACGACGTAGAATCGTTGCAATTTAGGTAATTTAAGGAATGCGGCAGTTCAAGCTTGGGTAGTGTCCGACGAAAGGAGCTTTCGGAACTAATCCCAGAGCAGGCGTGAATTCTAGACAATGAAAGAATAAATTAAATACGGCAGCCACGAAAAAAGTGCACTACCGACTGTGTAGATGCAATAAAATAAAAGTAACGCTGGGTCTCCGGCATCTGGACTGAAGAAAGTGAGAGTGTAATGTCTAGCACTCTCTCACGACTCCTTCGCTACTTCCTGTATTCTTTCTCAGTGTACTTGGATGTGGGACTGAGACGATCTTCTCGTTGACTCAAGGAAGGAAAAACGCTAGCAACTTTCACTGCTTTCTCTTTCTTTCAATGTGCTGATGCTGAGTTGACGAGGCTGACTTTGGTTCATTTTTCTCGTTTCTTCAGGGCTAGTTGCATAGGCCTTCTGTACAACTTCATGAGCCCACTGGGCCAAAACTCCCCTTTCCCGCAGCAGCCTCTGCTGCTTGTTCCCCGATTACTTCGTCCTCTCGCTACATTGAACTGCTAGTCGAGCTAGATAGTCCAGGAGGCATACAAGGTGGACCAAACATCGGAGAGAGTGCCAATCTGATAATAATTGGGTAGTAAGAGCAAAAGCGGCTGAAACTTGTCGTCGTAGCTATATAGTTTCGTATGTTTAAAGCTTCTCACCAGCATTATCGTAAATTTTTGGTAGTTACCTTCTGATTTGGTGTACAATTACAGCTGGACACCTGCTACTAAATGCAATAGCAATTTTGCGAATAAAATACTACCCCAGCACTTTGAAGAACAAACTTTTTCTCGAAATCCGGTTTAAAAACGCCGAGGTATATATCAAAACACCATACATACGTTTAAAAATAACCTGAAGAACTGTGATAGTGCAAAGATCTTCCGAAACCTGGGAAGCATTAACTCTAAATTTATTGTAACTATTACTGTAAGATAAGAAGCGCAAGTTACAGACGTGAATACTCGGTAGAATCGTGAGCATGTCAGTAGTATAGTCTGTTAAGCATGATAAATGTCACATTTAAAGTAGCAATAAAAATGCACTCGAACAGCTTATATTTATGTTGCTTGATAAAGTTGAGGAGTATACAGTACCTAGTCTACTGCAGCCCACCCTGTACACTGCCGTTTCATTTAAAACACAATGCTTCTGGTTCAAATAGTTTCTCCCCTCACAGTTCTCTGCTCCAGGCTCTTCTAGTGTCACTTTCCATTTACTTTTGAAGCGAGAAAAAGTAGTTCAAGCTGAGGCCCGGACTTTGGAATTGTTGTGGACGAGTCCTGAGTTCTGACTGCTTGGTTGGCTACGCGGAGGCTGTGGGAAATGCTCAAAATCAGATAGGATCATAATACATAATGTAGTAGTCATGTCGTCCCAATTGGAGTCTCGTATCTCAGAAGGCAAGGGAGAGCTCTCTTCCAAATACCCGGTTCGGGTCTTTGCTCCTCTGACGACGGCTTGAAGGGTTTCTCGAGGATTCTTAGGAGTTTTCAAGGAAACGGGACTCGGGGTCTCTTTACAATTCCCCTCTGCCTCAGCTATCTATCTCACTGATCTAAGAGGACATCGTCTCATTCCTTTCAGAGCAAGCCTCCAGTTCGCTACTTTCTCAACTCAGCATTTGGCAACAAATATTTTCGTTAAATGAACCGCGGTTATTTGGACATTCTTAGTTCATCTTGGAAGCTTCCGGTCATTTGTTATAAAACTGTATGTTAAATTGGGCGTTAATTAACGTAACAAACAGCGTAGTTACTGGATTAACAGCAGGATTGCTGATTTACTGGCAGCTTCTTGACACATTTTTTAAACATAACTCATCCTAATAAATGCAATGCAAGTTGGCAGACAATAGGTTGCTGCTGTTAAACAGTATTTCGGCTATTTATCTTTAAAAGTTATTCCAAATTTTGAATGCTAGCTGTTGCGGAAAAACATTCGAATCGATATTGTCACCAAATTTTCGTTCCAACTTTCTCTAGTTTTAAGCTCTGCAACATTACTAGTATGCCTGCATAAACCCGAACCCGAAATGATGCAGCACAAGTGACTGAAACCGCACAACTTTGTATTGGAGAAAGCCTTCCACAGAGGCCATTCACTTGCAGGCCCGCTCTCTTGCCGCAGCCTATTTCGTTTTGTCACAACATCGAGACCCATGGGAAGTGAAGGACAGAGAAGTCATGGCCCTAAGCATTATTCTGAGGACTACGACTTTTGACTTCTCAAGCTGACGCAGTGATCTTGTCTCGGTCGGCCAGTTGTGCATCGCTCAGCTTTGTTTGAAGCCTTGATATGATTATTTAAAAGCTACAATGCTCTGTGGACTCTTAATCTTGTACTAATCTTAAGTGGATGTAAATCAAGAAAATACCTTGTTCGTTTGCCTTCTTAAGGCCCTTATTGTATTTACCTATCACATCTCTCTATCGAGTGCCTCCAGGGACCTGTCTCCGTCGTAAACTCTGGAGCGGAGTTATGGAAATGACTTTTTTCATTTTTCTGCTTTCCACACAGCAGGAATTTTCGGCAAAAGCTACATATTTTCGTTTGTTCTGCATGGCTGACTTGGACTCAAAAGTCGCTTTCTCGGAAAAGGAGAAAAGCCTTCCACGACGGGGAAAGAAAAACTCGAGTTTATGTTAATTCTGGTGACATACAGAGTGGATAGGAATTGGAGTACTCCGCCCGAACGAGGCTATAAATAGCCTTCCACTTTATATTAATTTTATGGAACCATAACTAATCAGATTCAATTCTGGGCGAGAGAGGGAAAGGCGCAGGAGTGAAAGTTTGGAACGAGAGGCACAGCGTTTGGCAGATGGGACAAAGTGATAGGACCTGAACGCTTTTACTCCCACTGCATAAATAAAACAAGCCGACTGAGTTCAAGTACCGCCCTGAGGTTAATCAAACTGAGAGTGCTTTCGTACAGATCGGGGAATTTGCAATATTCCATAGACGGCATTTGCGTAGATGCTACTGACTCGAGGTTTTCACATAAATATCTTTCTTTCTCGGAAGTTGCAGTGGAGGAGAAGTAATAATATTTCAACTTTTTTATGACGTTTCAGCCTGACTGCTGCCATCATTGCTCTGGTCCTGGACTGGACAGAGATCACGGGAGGGAGCCTGAAGGGTCAATGCGGATCCACCCTCGTCTATCTCATGCCCAGCGCCATTCTTCTCCTCACTTCCGGCTTTATTCTCACACTCTCACTCATGATCGTTTCACTCAGAGGCTCCATTCTCAATGATGCTCCAAGAAAGCCTGCTCAATACCTCATCTACATTCTGCTAGGTACGTTATTCGGCTTTTTTCATTGAATTACCCATGATGTAAACTGTAATTGCCTTGAATTTTTACAAAATGACTCTGGATATCCAAAGAGCACCGAATTGGGTATACATTTTGCCAAGCCGAAATATCAGTAAATGCTCGTCAAATATTTATTTCTGTCCGACCCATGTCCAATGTCCATCCATACTTTGATTTTGTATTTCTGTTCCCAATTTGTACGAGAATTCATGTCGGAGTCGATAAGAAGTTCCTTAGGTTGTTGCCACGCCTGTCTGTTTATTCCATTTGTTATTCTATTTGCTTTCGTTCCCCTTTTACTCCTAGAGTTGGAGTTGTTCTTTGCCATGACTTCTGCTCCTGTGGTTTTCTCAGCCTTTCTGGATATTTCTATTTATGGAAGCAGGAAAGAAAGTTGGGCCAAAGAATGTTCAATATTTTCCTGTTGACATAACTTCCCGACGAAGAGAAAAAAAAAAGATTTGAAACTTTTTTCTAAAGCTCAACTTGTCTCAAACACATTTTATCACTGAGCATGCAGCCCACATCAAAAGAACCTTAGCTTGTTAATGGTAGACGTAACTCTGGCTCCATGCGCGCTAAAGTGCCTGGGCTTGTAAGAATCAAAATAATTTACACTACAAAAGTAAGGACTAACATACGGCTGAGCTTCATCTTCGCTGTAGGCCAAGATTGTGCAAATGAGGTGGAGCGTGATGCTGTTGTGAAATGGAAAAGAAGATGATGGTCTCCAAAAGCGCTTTAGTGAGACGAGTGGTGGTATATGTATTAAGAAACAATTATTAGTCGGAGAGGTTAAGAGAAATGTCTTGTCGCGCTCAGATAGTAAAAGTTTAGTGGGCTACTCTTCACTTTCTTTTTTTTTTGTGTCGGAGCGGACGGAGGCGAGAGAAAGGAAAAGTAATGCAACGCGTCACCACTTCCACTCTCCTGCTTCTTCCCAACTGCCCAACTTTACTTTTCTAATATTCACGTACTATATCAAGCGTAATAGATAATAGAGCGTGGAATAAAGTCCTACCGACCAACTTCTGTTCCTCCGTTCTTCTAACAAGGCGTATCCCGGTTCTACAAGAATTCAAAACAGGAAATTCGGATTTTTCGGAGTTTTATAAACGCTATGATAATTTTGTTTTATTGTTATAATTTTTTTCGTTCCTGGTTTTACATATCTCTGCGGGCATGGATATTAAACCCGGAAAAATCATGATTTTTCGTCGAAAAAAAAGGAAAAATCGTGATTTGTTTCGACGTTTTACTAATTTTGGGATAAATTCATAATTTTTTTGCGTGCAAAAATTGGATCTTTGGCAGAAAATGTCCAAACCTTGATTATTTTATTTTTCGGGGAAAAATATCGACTTTTTGAATCATCAAATCTGTAGCCAAATTTAGCTTATGTGTAGTTATATAAATACTGTAGGCCCTGTACTTTGTTGTGACCAATTTCAAGTTCTGATCTTTTAGCTTTTAAGATTTTACCAGGTATGAAGTGTAATTCGCCACCCTGAATTCTTCGAAACTAAACTCGTGGAACACGCGAATAGTATTCAGCACTTGCGGCTATAAATGTTCATGCCCAATTGTGCAGTTGCCATTTATGGAAGCAGACGAGAGGGAATAGAACTTTCACCAAGTATTTTCCGCCCTGATCCCTCGAATCAGAACTTCTTGCGTTCTGCTTTCTCGTGCTGTTTGCTTTCACGAAATGCTAAATCAATTTGATCTCCCTTTTCTCACTCTAATTGAAACATTTTAAACAGACTGGGTCTGATCAAATGGTAGAGGATTGTGGGATGTGCTCAAATTTACATTTTCTTCTCGTTTTCTTTACTCAACAGTTATTCTGGTCTCAAAATTGGCCTGGATTCGGATTTTTCGGAGATTTAAACAGACTGGGTCTGATCAAATGGTAGAGGATTGTGGGATGTGCTCAAATTTACATTTTCTTCTCGTTTTCTTTACTCAACAGTTATTCTGGTCTCAAAATTGGCCTGGTCGGGCTTTGCTGTGTTTTGGATTCATAACTTCTATTTCCAATGTCCCATTGCTGTGACGCGCCAGGTAGCACTTGGTAAGATCAGAAAAAGTAAATCTAATTTTTTATGCATGAAATAGCCTAGGCCAGAGTCAGAAAGTTAAATGACGACTTGCAAGATGAAAGAATTCATGAGAAATTCTTGTTGTGAAGAAAAAGGCATCATAAAAGGCATTCCAGACGTCGTCTTTTCTCTGCAAAGACAGTTGATTGCGTCAGATTCAAAGAAACAGGAATGAATTCCAAGTTACAAAGGGCAGAGCTGAAATTCTTTTCCGATTGAGAGCGGAATGAATTATTTACGGACTTTCTCTCTATTCGACGACGACAGGTTCGAGTGTGAGGCAGTGTAGTGGTACATTAGACATCGAAAGGATTCCTAAAGGCCACCAAATCTAATGGGAATATTACGAGGGCTTTCATGCATCAGCATCAGCAGCAGGCAACCTTCATTGAGCTTAAGCTGAGAACTCGAGGCAGAATTTCTGAGAATTGTTTGTACACTCGAGTCTCTGTTTACTCCGAGAATTCAATCTAAGACTACGAGTTTAAAGTCCACGTAAACAATTCTTGATTAAATGCTGAGGGATTAGTATTGTAGTTCAATCAGTCGTTGACGTAAAAACTTCGTGGTAAACGCGTCATTTCTGCTTACGACAATCTTAAATCGTATTAGATTTCAGGGTGCCAAGTTTAATTGAATTCCGCGGATTTTTAATAGGCTCGAGTTCAATACCTTTGACTAACTTATAGAAGTTTAATAATACACCTTGAGAGTTAGAGTCAGATTTCTGAGAGAGTAGCTTCGGTTGGATAAAAGCACTTCCCATCCCCATCTCAAGAGTTCAATTTTCTGTTCTGCTTGATCTCTATTGAAGGTCTCGTCTCTTGCACTTGGTTTGTTCTTTTATCCGTCATCATCACGGCCTGGTGTACTTATGATGGAGCCGGTCGATCCTGGATCAAAATGAAACGCTATACTGCCAATCGAAAGGAGTTTGAGCTCAAGTATCCGACGTACAAACGATCTGGAAGCCGGTACCGGAACTGGAGACAGCGGTTCGTTTTACTCTCTCATTTTATTGTCATGTAATTTCCGTAGCTGAGTGAAAGCAGGCTAAAAACTGGAATTTAGATTGATCGAACCAAGCGGCTTTGCAACAGTGTTAAAAGAATTGGTAGCAGATGGTTTCATATCAATTTTTATGCTTTACACTATAAACTGTGGTTTACCATTATGTTTTGTCTTGCGTCAACCACATGAGCCTATTTAATTCGTTGCCGTGTTTAGGTTGGTCAGTAAACTGATCTGCATATAAAATAGGCACCTAACCTGCCTGCTGTGTCCAAGGTATTCTAATGATAATGATCTTGCTATAATTAAAGTTTTATGCGTACTGGAAAATAAGCTCAAGCAATGCAATTATAATTCGGGCAAGTAATTTAATACGTTGCACTAATGAATGAAATTTCCTCTAAGGACTTCAGTTTAGAACTCAATAATGGGAGTTCTATGTATAAAATTTTCATGTGTAAATCTGTGACTTTCCTAACAGGAAAGTGATACGAGCCTATCAGGACAGTTGGAACCATCGATGCCGTCTCTTGTTCTGCTGCATTCATCGGAATGAGCGAAATCGAGTAAGTTGGAAATCCAAACTTTCTCCATGCACGTATTAAATGGCTTCGTTATCCATCCGAGCATAGAACAAGTCTTTACTTACGCTGTATTATTTGACGCGGTTGAACGAAGTGCGAGATACCTCGCTCATTACTTTTGAATATCATGCTGTCGTCCCATGATTATTTATTTCTAATTTTGGCTCGTCTATCTGATTTGCACTGATTTTCATTAATTGTTTTCGAATTTTTCTGTGTAATCTATTAGGACTCATTCGCAGATCTGGCTCGACTTCTGTCAGAATTCTTTCGTGATTTGGATGTGGTTCCATCAGATGTGGTGGTGGCTCTGGTTCTGCTCCGACGACTTCAGCGCTTGGAGCAGTGCTCGATTGTAAAACAGGTATTTGTGGCGATATTTTATAACCTGGACCTAGAGTTGAATTAAGCTTGCCTCACGTTAATCACTTAATTTTAATTTCAATCGATTTACTTATTAACTTGTCCTCTCCAGCTGGAGGCATGTAATTTGTGGGCAATTTTGCGTGGACATGCGATCCAACAGTTGTGAACATTGAAGCATTTTATTTAACAGCAGCGACACAGCTTTCACTGTTGTACACAGATAGACTCTGACCGAGAGCAGCTTGTTCGTTGTTCTACTTTTACGACTCTCTCCGTTGCGTGGTTAATTAATTAAATATTTACTGGAGAGAGGAAAGGTAAAACTTTAATTTCCCGCCAGACGGTGGTGGGGGCTGGCGTGAGGCGTTCTAATTTAATCAGACCAGAGAATAAATTCGGATTTGGTTGTTAAATTGCTCTGAGGGAGTGGCAGAGTGTTAGCACTGGGCGAGAAGTGTGTTACTTGTTCCATGACTGCCAATGAGCTCAAGGCACAAAATGTGCCCTCATGAGGAAATGAGTACATTTCTAACTCTGTGAATCCTTGTATTTTACCAGAAACGAAACAATACGTACGAGTTTCTCTCTGGAGTCGCCATTACCTCAAAAACCAAGTTTGTGGCCATGAATGATCCCAAGGACTTGGAAACGTTTCGTAATGTTGTCCATTTCATGCACTACGCCTCTGCCGCCTATGGCTGGCCCTGGTACCTCATTCCAAATGGTCTCAAAGGAGTTTGTAACCTTTGCTCAAATCTAACGTAAGTCAAATATCCTGGTCTGTTTTTTGAAATAATTAACTCTATTCATTGGCAGCTATTTTTCAGCCGGTAGGGTCAAATATACATATTAGGCGATAACAGGACCCAAACGAAAATTTACTACGTTTTATGTTAGGCTAGGGTTTAACAGTTAATCGATAAATTTGAAGACTTAAAAATTCAAGTTACGTAGAATTGCTCTTTCTGAAGCAATACGAAAATGTACGACTTAGTTCATGCATAAATGGACCCTTACTCTAGCCGAAAACCCAGTCCCAGTAATATATATCAGTAATAGCTGAAACACCAGAAGAGATAGAACGCTAGACGTCCTTTCGGTTTTATGGAAGAATGCGGGCTTAAGTGAGTCGTAGTCCCTGGTCCTCCGTAGATTGAGTGGGTAGTGTAATGTAGACGGAGAAGTGAAGGGAGTGAAAGTTTGTAGATATAACAAACAAATTACTATGGGAGATCGCCCAAAGATTAATTTACAGGCTTAGTGCTCTGAAATGAGAGTTGGTGTGCTGGAGAGAGTCCGGAAGAAGGCTCCCCAAAGCCTGAGACAATAAAGAGAAAAAGAGGCATTACTCCGTTAACTACCTCCTTTAAGTCCTCTCGCCCGCTCGCCTGTGCTCCGAGGCGTGTTATTTGGTCATTTCATGAAAGATCCGGGTTCTCCAACACTGACTTTCTCCTCTTCTCCGTCCACAGTTGTTCCTGTGCTGGGCGACAGGACTTGGCTGGCATCGTGGTCGAAGACAATTGCTGCTACTGCAACTACGCCGTCATTCCAACCACCTTTGATCCAGATACCTTCGCCGTCGTCCATGCTACTTACCATGTGGACGTGGGAGAAACGCCGTTCTTCGTCGTGGTCGACTATGAGAAGGAAGCAATCGTGGTCTCCATCCGCGGGACGCTCTCCTTAAAGGTACGATTAATTACTTTTCTTCAAAGGGAAATCAGCGGGCGGTACAGACATAAAATCTCCACTTACCCGTTGACATGGAGGGCGTCGGGTGAACATATATCGGTTCTTCGTTGAGCTAATTCGGCCTCCTTGAGCCAGTCCAAATCTGCCGAGAAACTTGGCTATGCTTGGATCGCCTCGTATAAACATTGCGGCAGACGAGAGATTTAGACTCTCCAAGAAAAAAAACGAAGGCAATGGAATTGAAGCCAATCCGCAGCACATTCGTAGAAAAAAAAAACGCGAAGCAATTTCCTCCTCATTCCGGCTTGGAGTCGCTAGCTCTTCCATGAGAGCGGTTTCTGCTTGCCATTGCCACACATTTCGATAGTGGATTTCAAGCATAACTGGACGTGGGCTGGTGTGGAAACGGATTTAGAGAATCTTCCGTATTTATTGATCTCTGGCCAACACTTGTTGGAAGTAGTCTGGGTTCAAGACGCTCACTCACGACTGCTGAGAATTCTTTCTCTTCCATCTCTCTTGGGCAATAGCAGTAGACTCATCAGATCCTCAGTGAAAGGTCATGAGTGCTTACAAGAGGTTATTTCTGTACTGCCAACTCTCCACAATCGAATTTATTGATTTGAATTTAGTTGGTCTGACACCATGAACTCAGGCCATTCTTCTGTCTGTATAGACTCTGGCATTTTTATGTTATACCGCAGACATTTCGTTAGGCTATTTTGCCTTGCCATCGAGTTTAACGTAATGAGCGTTAGCAGAACTTTCCGTAAGATGCATGCTGTAGAGTAATCAAGGCAAGATGTTCATAAACTTACCTTTTACCCTTAATTACAAAGAAGCTAAGTGCCGCTAACATAAACTACCGAAAAACAACAGATCGCTGGAAATAAAGTTTCCCAACTCTTCTGTAGCAAAAACCCTTATCTTCGTGAGAAAGAAAAATTGAGCTTCGTGCTCCGTTTCTTCGGTCTTGAGTAGAACAGTAATTATTAAATCCACAGCGGCTCGGTCCATGAGGACGACAGGCCATTCGAATAAAAAAAAACTAAAAATTCTAATTAGAAAAATGCAGTTAGTTTTTACTTTCACATGAGACCTGGAAATTATGTATACACCTGCTAGGGAAAGCGGAGAAAGCAGGCAGCACTGAGCTCATTGAATTATTCCAATTCCCTACATACGGAGCTGATTCGAAGGTGTATCAACTCAGTGGAACTAATTAGTTTTTTCTGGACTCTCTCCCAAGAGACTTCGTAATTAAGTATTAAGCTAACTTCAGTTCCGTAGAGCAAGTTAGACGTAAAAAACGGCGGCGCTACTTTCTCCTTGGAGACAAGAAACACGGAGCAAACTTTTCTCCAGTTAGACAAACGTCTTCCAAAAACTCGATGATTTTGTAAAAGTCTCCACGTGTGGTCCCGGCAAGGACGAGAACGACCGTCGCTCCACATTAAATTACATTATATTTTTTTTTTAAAATACTTACTTCTGGAACGGGCTTTGGACTCCAGGAAATTTTGATGGGTCTAAATCAACTCTTACTCCAACCATGACAAATTGCTATGCAGAGGAGTGTTAACGTTTACATACACAGAAATTACGACAGCTCGAATGATATTTTCAGCCTCGGGGAGTCGATCTGTGAATTTTCCGTTATTTAATTTGGCGACTGGATTGCTTGTAAACGGATCTGGAGCATTTCTGCTAATCGATATTTGGAAAACTGATTTGGTTAGATTTTCAATTTCCGATCACGATTTCGTCAAATTGGCCGTGCCTACTTTTCCCGAAACTGTGTTTTCTGTTTCTTTCTTTCAATGGCGGCTTCTGCGAAGAAAGAGACATAAACATATATCGTGTTCCGACTTCTTTGTATTGTTGCTATCTAGCAGGAGCTGGAACTTATAATCGTCCCAAGATACATTTCTGTGAACGGGTGGGTGGAAGGGAGAGCATGTTTCTACTTTATTTTCTGAATTACAGGATGTGATCACTGACTTGAATGCAGAGGGCGAGCCGCTCCCCGTCGACCCGCCGAGAGAAGATTGGATTGGCCATAAAGTAAGTAACTCTCTTTCATTCTTATTCCCTGCAGCAGCTCACCCTCCTCACGATTCTGCGAACGCGGCTGATGGTCAATTCCGCATCCGTCATTTGAACAAATCCAGCTCTACTTCAAGATTTGACCCCTGAAACAGTACAAAAACACAAGTTTTCAGTGCCAACACCCCAGCAGCATGTCAAGAAGCTCAAAGATACGTTTCAAATTGGAAATAACGGCTGAGTTAGCAAGGCTTTTAGGCTTTATGAAGGTAGAGCATTGGCCAATGACTTGGGATGACATCTCGGCAAGGCTTTCAGATGGCACACTGGACTTTTTCTCAAACGGTCCACGGAGGCATTTGTATGTCAGAGAAGCCTTGGAGACTGGAGATGGACTTCAATCCTGTTAAACCTGAAATGAAACCACACTTTCTCCGTCTCCACCACAGCAATTCTATTTCAAAGCTTATCCTGAAGTAGGACAGACTCAGATTAGTTTTCTCACTAAAAATCCACACACGTCTTCTCAATCGACGAGACTAGGCCATGAGGAGATGTTTTGGGGTTAACGGGAAACTGCAATGGTCAATGGACTACGCTGAAATGCGCAATATGTCTTGACTGCACTGAATACTGAAGAGCCCACTACTGGCCACTGTATCTCTAGACCTAGTCGGTAATACATGAAATAGAAATAGCATTTATTCCAAGTTCTAATTCCCGGACAAGGAAACAAGGCATTCAACTGCATTTCTGTCGACCACTATTTCAACCCGGAAGGTGTACTTATTCAGTGGGGAACAATTTTCTATACGATTTGACAGCATTACCTTGCTCTGTTTCAGGGAATCGTGGCAGCGGCTGTGTACATGAAGATGAAGCTGGAAAGCGACCAGCTGATTGAGAAAGCTCTAAACCTCTCACCTGAGCGTGGGACTGCCGCATATCGACTGGTGCTGGTGGGTCATTCCCTTGGAGCCGGCACAGCTGCCATTCTGGCCGTTCTGCTTCGAGACCAGTATCCGACGCTTCAGTGCTATGCCTTCTCCCCGCCTGGAGGTCTCTTGAGGTAAGACTCGGCTTCGGAATTCAGGCTGAGTGCTTGTAAAAACCTTTGGAGTCCAGTCTGTTGCCTTAGTCCTTAGATAAACCATTTATATGTGAGAGTAGAGTTTATCCGCTTTTCCTCGTCCCCCGCAAGTCAATGGACTGGAAGGGAAAGTCAGAGGAGAAACTTTGATGTAAGCACCAGAAACTAATCTTGAGAGGAATCCCGCGTTCTATGGATTTATTTCTCTCGACTTCCTTTGAGCAGTTCCAGGCTAAGAGCCACACGTCTTTTCGCGACAAAGAATGTGGATTGTTTTGTTATTCTTAATCCTGATATTCTCCTTCTGGTCTCCGTGTCCCAATTTTCCTTCCCATTACAAGTGACGAGAAGGACCATTTTCTTAGTCGACTTCATAACAGCTCCTATTCAGCTCTTTGCTCAAAGGTCCATTATCCCTCTTACATTACACTTTCCCCTGTTTCATAGTCCGCTCACGGATGGAAAAATCTTCATATTACTCAAAGTGTTTCTAGGCTCACGTATTACTTTGAGTCAGACGGCTGTTGAAACGGAAACCTACGAAAGCCGACTTCTAAGTGTGAGAATAGAGGCATGATTTCTT
>VNWX01000812.1:0-18332 GCA_009869905.1 Ceratophysella communis
CCAAATATAGTCTCTCGGCATTCGGCTTATCGGCATTCAGTCCGTCGGCATTCGGTCCCTCGGCATTCGGTCCCTCGGCATTCGGTCCCTCGGCATTCGGTCCCTCGGCATTCGGTCCCTCGGCATTCGGTCCTCGAACCATAGTAAGCATTTATTGAAGTGTTTAGTTTTTACTTCCACTTCGATTGAAATTATAAATTCTAAGAATTCGCACTTTTCTGGTCTTATTAGTCTTGCTTTCTTAATTATATCGTATCATGAAAGGATATCTCCTGCACTGTATCGTGTACGATTACGATAGAGAGGATTCAAGCTTGGCTCAGCTCTTGATTCTTGATTAGTTTTAAATTTGAAACCGCTTGCTCGTTCGTTTGATAATACAGTAGTTGGTATTGGAAGGGTCGGGCAAATTCTGAGAGCAGCATCGACATTTAGAAAGATTATGACAAGGCCATACTCATGTAGTACCTTCAATTCTATCTATCTATTGGGTCAAAATTTTGAATTTCTATTGATACTGATAGGTAGAAAGGTCGCCCCTAAAAAGTTTTGATTTTGACATTTTTATGTGCTGAAAGTCTAATAGTATCAAGCTCAAGCGAATGAAACGATGCCTGAATTTCAGAACGAAGAAGTGAAAAAAATTCAGCGTTTTTTAAGTTTTTCTGAACGCCCCTGGTGTCTAGCGAGCAAAGCGAACCCTGAACTTCCGACGAGCCGAGGCGAGAGAAATTCAGTGTTCTTTGCAATTTTTGAATTTGACATTTTAATGCGCCGAAGGCCGGATAGAAAACCCGAATTTCCAAACCAAATGTTTTTAAAAAATTTTATTTCTAATTTTGTTAAAATTTATATTACAAAGTGTTATTGTGTGGCGGCCTGACACGGCCCCTTCGGGGCCCGGCCCTGAATTTACTCATCACCCGTCGACACCGTAGCTGCGCCCCTGGTAATTGCTATCTAAAGCTGGAAAATCTCGAAAGATTGCTGAAATTCAGTGATATAAAAACAATTGTCAGCAAATATTGCTCAACTTCAACTTGAAATGGACGTGCAATTAAAGTTTGTTTGTACACTGAATAAGTTTTGCAATCTTTATTTATGTACCTATTTTACATAATTATTATGTAGCTTACAGAATGTAATATTGAATCAAATACCATTTCCATGCTAATTACTATAAAATATTTCAGTTATATTTTTGTCGACGGCTCTCGAACTATATCCAAAAAGCTTTGATACTGTTTAAAAATATTGATCGCCCTTCCCTATCCATTCTTATATTAAACACATCATTAACGTTTTACCTAAGCCAAATGACTTTTTATTAATATTTCAATGGTTATTTCATTACGTTACCGCTACTCGGACATTAGGTAGTAGGTAGACATTATTGTAACAAGATTCCAGCCGTCCCTGCCTAATTCTTCAAATTCGCTCGCACACCCGACAAGGATTTGAATTTCTACTGGTTGCTTAACAATTAACAAATGTAAGTTTTAAGATTTAGCTTACAAGCTTATTTAAGTCTTCCATACATAACCATAGCTTTGTTCGGCATCGGTAACGGTATAGAGGGGTGGACTGCAGTGTAGATACACGATACACATGGTACTGCCACCTTAGTTTGCTATTGGGGCTTTATTATCCAAATTCAAAGCTTGCAATAAATTTTTTTGATGTTTCAAACGCTGTTTGGTAAAATATTAGACGAGCAAAAATAAGCTCGTCCGGATTAGGTAGGTAGGTACTGAAGACACTTCTTTGTTAAAAAGATACGTGCTAAAGTTAATATCGTGTTAAGATTTCAGTTGGCGTCGTTCCGTTCCGTAGAAGAATGCGGTGGTGGTGGTGGGGGTGGGAGAGTGAATGGTGTGGTGGGCGTGTATTGGGATAAGAACGAGTAGATTTGTATCGTCTTGCCTCTTCGCAAGAGATTTCTTGATTCCTGGTTGTTCGGCTCGGAAGAGGTGCATGAGATTGGTTGGCTTCATAGTTTTCGAATCAGCGTGGGAACGAGAGAACGAGAAAGACACTTCAAAATTGACTGTGCAATAGCGCAGCGGTAAAAGCCCAATCTCGAGCGAGCTCGAGATCTCTCGTTCGCATCAGGCAGCAGTTGTCAGTCTTCTCCCTCGCCTCGTCAAGGAAGGAGTGTCGGACAACAATCGAGCGAGAACAAACAAGTTGCAGCGGAAGTCAAAGTCAGCAGTGCGAAGTCGAACGAAGCCAAAAGTTGAAGAGGGCACAAAGTCAAAACAAGCACAAACAACGGGCAACTGACTCCTATTATTCCAAGAGTTTCAGTCTGACCTGATTGATGTCAGGGCGAAGGGTCCCGCCGCCGTCAGCCGTGCCATATACCAAGGCACAAGGCCACCTCAAGTGGTAAGTCAAAAGGACGAATCTTTGACTGGTGATTGTACACTGTGCTGTCGACTATATTGTTGCATTTTAATGTTAATGTTTGTTGTGTATAGTATAGTTCGCTTTTTTTTTCGGTTGACTGTCTTAAATTTTTTGATTTTAGGGCTTAGGCTTTAGGCTTAAAAAAGGACATGTTGCAGGTTGCAGCAGGGGGTTGTTAGAGTGAGTGCACGTGGAAATAAATGAAAGCTAATCAAATATGTAGCCTTATATTTAATTGCAGTCAGTCAGTCATCAGTCCAATTTGCAATTGTCAACTGTTGATTGTCGCAGAATCGTTCTCATTCTAGAACAAAACTATATGAATACGATAGAGGGTCCTTTATTGTCAACAATTGAAGTAATCGTGAATCGCGACTTTTACACGATCATTGCAGCTATAAGCTTCAGCTGCAATTTTAAATTAAATTTTCAAAAATCTCAAAGCACTCCACTCCATCCCCTAAAACATGAAACAAAGAGAATTTCTTGTTCACTTAGGAAGATCCTTTATTTGTCATTCCAGGCTAAGCTATTCTGTATTCGGTGGAGTTTTGATTGTTGATTTATCGAGTGATTTGAGATACAAATAGCACTGGTCAGAGGCAGACAGATAGATGAAATAAAGCTTAAACGTTGAGTTTAGGTTCATTTAATTTTGCCAGCTCATTTTCCATAAAACTACGTTTTAGTTGCATGCGTCAGGTTCAGCTCTCCAAGTTAGGAGGTTGATTTGATTGTTTATGTTTTTTATCCCAAATACAAATTATGCAGTCATATAGCTCATGCTAATGGTTCATGTCAAGACACGTTTCGTCAAAACAGATAGCACCTCACGATCATAACAGGTAGTAATAAGGTGATCCAGAGACTGGCATACCTAGTTGTATCAATAGCATTTAGAAAAACGGGTTGGACTGAGCATTTCAGCAAATGGACTCACATGTCGAAATATGGTTTTAGTTTATATTTTTGCGTGTCGACTATCGACCAGAAAGCACGAACTACATGTCCTGGTCAAGAGAAAGTTAAAACAAAGCTTAGGCCCAATCAAACCGAAAACTAGAAATCCGAAAATGCCAGTTGTGTGGATTTGTAATATTTTTTATCGGCCCTAGGTCTACTTGTGGTATAGATTCAGTGTTAAACCTGTCAATTACGATGCCTAAGCTCCTACCAGTGCCTATCTATATAATCCAATTTCGTGGCGCATTATCTTTCTCTTGTAAGAATTTGGAACAAACAAACAGTATATATTTTATGTATTCACCCAGTTGATCGCAGCCTATATCTCTCTCATTCTCAAAACCTTAGCCGCGCACAAGGCATAACGCGCTTTAAAAAAAACTATCTGCATAAAACCTAAGCTCTAATTTGCACTTTTACCAATTTCAGATGCACCCACGCTGTGATTTTTCAAGGCATGTAGAAAAAATTCAGGAGGATTCGCTTCAAGCAAAATCGATCAAAATCAGGCTGTGTAAAACGTAAGTTGTCAGAATCCGTTGTTCTTTGTGCTTGTAACTTACTCATGCATACTAAAGTGAAATTTTTATTCTAGGTTGTTTTAAACATATATGCAGATCCAGAAATCAGAGTGTATACTAGTTCTTCTGTTGGATCAATTGAATAAATCTGATATAAATACTGAAGGGATAGAGGATCAATAATCATAAACAAACAGGTATGTTACGTTCGAGTCTTTCGGTAATAATAACTCGATACTTAGTCTTTTCACATCATTTCAAGTGAGTGACGTGAAGGTGATTTATCATATTTCTTTCTATAATTGGTCAATATCGTATTTGCCTATGTACGGCTGCTGGCTGGACTTTTACTATAGCAAGATAGGTCTCATGTTATTCTACACCTCATCCTCATCCGTTTCTGTTTTTGATTTTTTATAGGTACTGGAAAATAATATTTTATTCTACAAATTGCAAGAAAATAAACAGTGAGACGCTATGGATAAGAAGTTGGATCCAAAGGTCGTTATACCCCACGTTTTTCTTCCCCTTATTGTTCCCGGTTTCTTGGATAATATCGAAGATACCGAGTCGGAAATAATTACACGATTCGCAGATGTCGTGAATGAATTTCAGAAGCGGTACATTAATTTGCCGGAAGATCTTCTTCGGGAAACTATTACAACCTTCAATGCATGGGCGGCTATTCAGTCCCAAGACGATCCAGACTACAAATCCATTTCTCACGCCATTGAGAATTTGGACAGTGGTGAATCATTTGCTTTATTCATTCGGGCTCAGAACACGGGTCTCTTGATTTCATTCCCGGCTGATCCATCAGCAAATTTATCCAGCACCACCAACGGATACGGAAGCAACTCAGATGATAATGATGATGAGGAGGATGAAGATATCGCAATGGAACGGGGAATGGCATTTGTATCCACGTTCCCAGCAAGCCAGAAATCCACAAGTGTTACTACAGCGCCACGCGGCTTAGCGGGAGTGTTCCCAACAACGTCGGTTACCGTGCCAAGGTCAAAACTTCTTAAATCCTCAAGCTTTGCGAAGAACTTGAGCTTTCTAACTTCAGAGGTTGTTCCAGATGCTATGCCCACCATTGTCAAAGCTTCATCTACGGCTGTAGAGGTTCGAGAAGTTCCAGACACAATCTACGTGTCTAAATGGCTTACAGCTATCCTGATGGACGACGAGAGTAGAGTTACTACCAACCGCCAAGTTCCACGAGTAATTAAGAAAATCCGAGACAACGTGTGTTTTGATGAAGCTACCATTCTGCCTTTCAGACGCTCTGGACTCTGGATGACGATTAAAGTTGTGTTGCAAGTAACACTAATTCAGAAGCACGGTATGCTCTGTGGAACTGTGCTCTACAAAATGATTATATTGAAGTTTCTCTTACTTTTCGTAAAACGAGCGGCTGAATTATGCGCTACAGGAAACCCCCTGCAATCCTACCATGCTGGGCTGTTCCTGGAAATGATGAGAAAGATTGCAAGGCGAAGCCGAAAACTTCAGCAATACATTAAAGAAGAAGTTGACTACAGGGATCCGATCTCGGATTATCTCGTAATTACGTTCGACGAGTTGATGAAAGAAGCGGCAGACGCCCTGAAGGATTTACGGAAGCACCTCAAGAAGTACTGGGAGTCGGTCATGGAACGGGAGAAAGTCAGTGCGGAGTTTTATGTTCCTGGTCCAAAAATGTTCCTTGAGCACCGATTGAACAGCAGAACAAGCTCTGAATGGTATTTGCTGGACTATCTCGAGATGAAGAAACAAATTTTTTATGAAATTGGGAAGCAAGTGAAACCAACTCCTGCGTACTTGCTGCGTCACCCTAATCACAATGAATTATTGCAAGCTTTTGAACTTTCTGGTGATATTTCTGAGAAAGGTGCAGAATCTGTAGGCTCAATCCTATTTGACTTTGAAATCAACGTGAGCAATTGGGAGAGACTTCAAGTAGGAGTGCAGAGCGAATCTTATGTCTGGACCTTGTTTCAACTTTACATACTGCACGCACGCATGTTTTACGCGAGGGATCCGGTTGGGTACAGTCGAATGGTACTGACCTGTCTTAAGATCATTCACTTGTGGGACAGAGTTACGCTTCAAGAGTACCCGATGCTTGCCGAGCATCCGCCAGGAATCAATTTAAATTTCACTGAGGATTTACTCCTTCCAGAGTATGAAGACATGAAAGTTTTGCTGAAGTTGGAGAATTACTTCCGTTTGAGAGAAAGTGTAGCGAATCCACGGTTCCCTTCGTTGATTTCTGAACAAGAAGTGTCTCAAAACTCGTTTGCAGTAAGATTTGCCAGATGTTCACGTGAAATGATGTCAACCCGAGACCACTTGCTGAAGTGGGGAAATAGACAGGAACAACTCAAGCTACAGGAAGTGCACGAGAGGCGAATTGAATGTGAGAAGTTGAACCTTAAAATTGGAACATTGGAGTGCGAGTACCAAGTGGACCGCTGGAAAAGAACTCATAATCCAAAGTGTCAGCGATGTGTTCTTACCAAGCGATACAAGAAGTACCAGGTGGATATTTACGAGCATCCCTTGCCAAACAACGAAGAAGAGCAGAACGCTGTTATGTTTGAATTAATGATTCCGGCTCCGATTGCGGTTCTACGGGACTTGCTATATTTATTTGGAAATCGAGTTACAAGCAATGTGACGCACGATGACAAGAAGTTGCACGGTCCATGGACCGAGTATGTGCAGATAAGGGCTAGCTGTCAGAGAAAGATGCCGTGGCTTATCAACTTACTGAGCACAAAGAAGTTATACCTGGAGTCTCACTACAAATCTCTTCATCCCACTAATCCTGACTCCGATTTCGTCAAGCAAAATGGCTTCACCTGTCACTATGGGTATCACTACACAAACACAAACGACGATGAAGATGTCAAGGCTCTGCTAATTCATGGAAGTGGCAGAGAGAAGTTGAAACGGGAATGTACATTCAGGGTTACCAAGAAAACTCCGTATGCCAATCTGCAGTGGGCCATCGAGGGAAACCGTTACTCCTCCAACGAGGTCTTATCCAAGCAAAATGAATGTCACCCGGATATGTCGCTGGTAGAATTTGTGGAGTTTGGGTCTCTGCGTGTCCATTATTCCCTCCAGACCAGAAATATTTTTCGTGTATTGACGCAGATGTCCTTGTCATTCAAGAATGAATCAGTGTACAATTTAATATGTCAAGCATTATGGGAGACTGGTCCGCGACAGGAAGAGAGTGTCCTTCGTGAGGCTCATCAGGATTTTGAAGACCCGATATTCATAGAAGAACTATTGCAAGTTCTGGGCAATATTCATATGAAACATTCCAACAATTGGCGAGACCATTTCATCCTGCTGATGATAATTCAGATTGCGCTTCGAGTACTTTCCGTTTTTTATTCCCGATCTGATGACAAGATTGTTGGAATGGCCGTTTACCTATTAGGGGAATGCCGTGAAGTTTCTGTAGGCTGGTCGGAACAAATTGAAGTAATCCTGGCCACGATGGTGAATGCTCCACGCTCTGAGATTGATGCACTTCGGATTAAACTGGTTGAAATTAATATTTGTACCGCACTAACTTTCTCATTCAAGTCCTTTAAGATATTGGAGAAGTTACTAAGCCAAGCCGAGATCTTGAAGTGTTGGCTTTCGGCTTTGGCTAAAATATATGACAACTTGGTCCTAATCGTTTCTGGTCAACATCAAACCCGTGAGAAACTGCTTTACCAGAATCCAACTCTGCAAAATTTGTTAAGACGGGTGCAAGATACTGGTATCTTTCTGGACACGTTTTTGCAGCCCATCTTCTGTAAAGATCCAAAGGCCCTGAATGCATTTGTAAAGTCTCACTATCGTGGGGCGGCTTCACTCTTTGAACGCTGTGGCGAGCCAGACTGGGGTTATTTCCAAAACGCCCCTCACGTGTACTATAGTGAAGTTCGACCACGCGGAGCTCCCCAAGACACTGATGATAAGACAGGTCTACAGATGGATGCAATTTGCGGTGGATTCCTTGTCAACGGCTTTCCTGTCTCTTACCTACCGAGCTACATCGAAGAACATGAAGATTTTCAACGCGCCTTTCCAACCAAGTCATTTGAAGTGCAACCTTATCAAAGCTACCAGATTGGGAGAATGATCACGAAGAACAAATACCATGAATCATACTATTCCTTCTATCTGCAGTCAGACAGATCCTTGATAATCACCGAGCACTATGGAGATGAGAAAAGGGAGCGGCAATTAGTTCCACACCGATTCCTGAAAGGAAATGTGCCATTCCGCCTAGTCGAAAATTATACGCACTGGCTTTGCTACAAGACAGGCATGTCTACAGCACAGTCGAAGTCCAGTCGCGAGTTAGAAAAGATTGAGTTTTTTTATCGAGACCCGAAGTACCCGTCCAAGCTCACATGTCATTCTCCTACGTATGTTCTGGATTTGCAGTCATATATCCTCACAGAGGTTGTGAACGGTCGACCGGCTCGCTCAGTGGTTGACATCAAATCTGAAGGAGTTAAAGAAATTCTTAAGACTACGCAAAGACTTGAACATGATCACCACGTAATCATTTTTGTAGAGAAGAAACAAGATGGCGATCTGTTCACCGTCGAGCTGCCTAGGATGGGTTTGCGATTCAACGTGACCAACTTGAGCGGAAATCATAACCAAGTTCGAGGGAGTCGGCGTCAGGGTATCAATCTGATCTCGCAAGAATATCGTGGAATGAAAGTTGCACAAAATCAGAAGCTTGGTACCTTGATCGGGCTAAGGAATGGATTGCTATTGGAAGATGCAAATGTGCAAAGCCCTGCAAGACTTAATTCCATTCTTCTTGTTCCGCATGGAATTCCAATTATGCACGGGGATCACGATATTGAAATCAACACGGAAGTTCTTCGAAATCCGCCTTTCTTTGCATATGAAGGTAAGAATGATTTTAGCGGTTTTGAATTCCTGGTCGTACTTTTGACCTGTTAATTGTTAATTAATTAAAGATAATTCTAATGAATAAAATTAAATGTAAATACCTAATTAATTGTGTGTTAAAGAGCTGGATTGCAAGTAAGCAATAAATAATGAGAAAATCTTAGCGTTCGACGAACCAAAATCTCAAAATATAATGACATTTATCTGTAGTCTAACATACTTCTCTGCACCAGTACTTGTACTATTGAAAAAAATCGTTTTTGTTTTGATTTTTCTAGTGGATGACAAATTGCGACAACTGAAAGGCGGAGAGAGTCAAGCAGGCTGGGTTTTCCTGAGTTTACTTCATGGACTGACTTCCTCACCACTGCCTGATCCGTTCACTCTTATGACTGGAACGGAACGAGCGTTCCAGATTCTTCAAAGTGGAAACGCCTGGTCTTGCTCTACGTATGACAATGAAACCCTGAAAAACTTTGATCATATACTAAAACTGGTACCCCAGCGGGCCCATTATCCACCTAACATGAAGACAATCGAAACAGTTAAGTGGCCCACAGGACTCTCACCCTACACTGCACACGACGGTTACTTGCTTCTTATCAGAAAGTTATTCGAAGACTCAGAACGGATGATATTCTTGTTTCCTGAAGTTCAAAAATTGTCAGACGGTCTTCCAACTATTCAAAACCTAGCAGGGGCTACCGCAGAACTCTGTTTAAGGGCATACTGGCGAAGAGTTGCTCAGAGCACTGAAGTCGGAAGAATTACCTACAATTTCGACGAGGAACTAGATGTCAAATCATCTTCCCCTCCATTGACTCCTGCTTCGTTCATTGAGCTCAATTCAAAGAGTGAAGTTATGGAGGATGTTCTACAAATATCACAACTTATTCACAGCTGGCGATTCGTTCCGCCGTTGCCAAATTCAATCAACCTTGTGAAGAAATTGCTGCTGACCGGAACAGACTTGAAGGGCATTTATCCAGACCTTCCATTTCCCAGTAAAGAGTCAATGAAGTTTTGGGCCGACTTGAACTTCCGCGATTCTTGGATAGACTTGTACAATCTGGCAAGGGTTGTTAAGAAGAAACATTTGGAGTCAGAATGGATTCATGTTTTGACCTACTATGCATTCAGAGGAAACATAGATATAGATCACTTACTACTTCTGCAAACAGTCGCCGTAAATTCCTATCACTTTACATCCATCGACCCCCCGGACTATGAAGGCTACACTTTAACCAACGAGTACGAATTTGACCTTGCCAGAATAAAACAGCATTTGGAGTCGTTCAAAATGGAATTTGAATTTTACTTGGATACACATTCGGATGAAGTGGTTGATCTCGAGGATCTTGACGAGTTTAAGGAAAGAATGCGGCCAGGATATGAAGAATTAGTGGGTGGTCAGATTGATTCGTTGGTCAAGTTAATTGCGGACAGCTGGCCAAGCATTAGCTGTGACAAACTATTTCAAGACGATGATGACGAGCGTTTTGACGTAGTAAATTACCAGGCAGCTCTTCCACAAATCAATCTCTGGCTCAAGGCCTGGTTTCAAAATATAGAACTCGTTAAGTTCATCAATCGAGTCGAACTGACCGTCAGCTCTTTAGTCGATTTAAAACACTCCAGCCAGCAACAGTTTGCCGATACAGCAAAGGAGCTTATCAAAGGACCTCAGACCAAAATTCAAGAATTGAGAGGATTCTGTCATGACTCAGTCCTATTTACTATTGACCTGGATGACATTCTTATGGAGCGAGATGAAAACACTATCAACTATAATCTTTATGATGATTGTGCCCAGCTCTTTGACCGAGTGCCAGAGGAATCTCAGTTGAAGCCTCGAAGGTCTACCCAGAAATTTTCAAAGCATCCGGAATTCCCGCTGGACTCGCGCAATATGTGTCCAATTATGAATGAATACGTCAATGACCTTAGGAACAGCTGGGCCGAATGTCATCGTGACGATAGCACCGGAGACAGTGTATTTATACCGAGTCTTCAAAACTTGGAGAAAGATCTAAAGGCCAAACGTACTCGATCCCTGGAACTGTGGGAAATAATCAAAGGTACAGAAAATCACAAACAGTAATAATTTGGACCTTGCATTTATGTTTTTCGAAACTTATTACTTAATAAACTCTTTAAATTTTTTTCTTTAGGAGTTTTTCTCCCGAACCCTCAGTCTGTAGATTACGTAGCGAAGCAGTTGATCAGTGCTGAAATCTATCCTCGTATCACCCCTGTAACTCTGCTGCCTTATATTTGCATACGTCAGCCAGACTCTGAGTACTTGAATTTCATTGTAAATCTCATTGGATGTTACGCTATTCTGCTGACACAAGAGCAGCAGGCCGCACGATGCGTTCGGTATTGTGGGAAACGGAAGAAGGGCTGGAACTTCGGAATGTACGATGTGGAACTCAAGCAAGAACTAGCTAATCCTGGTCATATGAACTGGAATCCTTCCGAAAGACCAGAATGGCTTCTTTTTGAGATCGAGAATGACTTGATGATTCGTGATACTCAATCAAGGGTAGCGGAGAAGATGGAGAACCCGGACGAAGACAAGAATGCTCTCCTGCAATTGAATATGGGAGAAGGAAAAACTGCAGTTATTGTGCCCCTTCTTGTGCTCTCATTAGCCAACGGGGATCAACTTGCTCGGGTCACCGTGCTCAAACCTCTGTTCCATATCAATCAGAAGGCATTGCTTTGTCGAGTTGGTGGACTTGTACTCAATCGTCGTCTTTACAACTTCCCATGTCGACGCGACTATGTTATCGGAAGACTGGAGGCTCGGGAAATCTTGAAGGTCTATAAAGAGTGTCTTGCAAAGAAAGGTGTTGTGATCTCACTCCCTGAGTATCGGTTGTCATTCTTGCTAAAAGGCTACGAGAAATGTAGGAGTGAAAATTTTGAAGAAGGTGGAGATATTTTGGGCGTTCAAGAATGGATTCTTGATAATGCCCGAGACATCCTGGATGAGTCTGATGAAATCCTTCACGTTAAATATCAACTTATATATACGCTTGGGAAGCAGGTCGCTGTTGGAGGGGGCTCGCTGCGATGGATAATTATTCAGAAGTTACTCAAGCTGGTGCCCAAGCAAATAGAGAATTGCCTAGCGAAATATGGGAGCACCATGGTGGAAATTAAACCAAGAAAATTGGGACAGAAGTACCCTTTCATTCGTCTATTGAAATCGGAGTGCTATGAAGAATTGTCCATCGCAATTGCAACGGAAATTATCAATGGGCATGCTGGAATTCAAATACCCGAAATTGCTCCAGGAAAGCGACAACAGCTCCTCACTTTTCTTACCAACGAAAAAGCAGGGAAGGAAGTGTTTCAAGAAATCTTTGAGTTGTACCAGCAGGATTCTCATCGTCAGACTCTACTCATCATTCGCGGAGTCCTGGGCTGTGGTAAGATCATGTAAATAATATGCGCTTCATCTTTTGTCCATAAAGTATTTAACATTTGCTTACATTCTTTCTATTTCGTATTTTTCAGGTGTTCTGAATACAGCTCTATCGAAAAGATGGAGAGTTAATTTTGGGGTTAACCCTACGGGATTCCGGAGAATGGCTGTCCCCTTTCGGGCCAAGGATGTTGCTGCTGAAAAAATAGGTACAAGATTTCACATTTTTTCAATTTCCACTCTCAATTGACAATTGATAGTCTATGAAATAGCATGCTGAATATTTGCTAAAGTGCACCATATGATTTTTTATTTTAGAGTTTGGACATCCAGACATTGCGATCTTGTTGACACAGCTGTCATACTATTACTCAGGATTATCGGATACAGAACTGGAGCAGACATTTGTTCTACTCTTTCTACAAACAGACCCAGATCAAGAATATCAAAGATGGATCAACTCTATTCCGAAAGGAGCAAAGAACCGCAATGTCATTGAGTGCCTGACCGGGGTAAACCTCAAGGATTTCCATCAACGAACAAAAATTCTATATCCAGCTCTCAGGAAGAACATGAGTACCATCGACTTTTGGTTGAGTCAAGTTGTTTTCCCGCAAGAGTCGAAGCAGTTTGGATGGAAAATTGGAACATCGCCGTGGGACCTCTGTTTAACTACTCCTCATCCTACAACTGGGTTTTCAGGAACAAATGATTCGAAAATTCTTCTCCCAAAAACTATCACACAAAGAGATTTGCCAGAGCTTCAAGGAACAAACGGTCAAGTTTTGAGGAACCTGCTTGGTCAGGAAAACGATAATTATGAAGCTCTACCGTTTGGATTTACTGGACATCAAATTCTGACCAAGTTGACTCAATCCAACATCCGAGTTCTTCTCGATGTTGGTGCCCTAATGCTGGAGTTGAACAATGAACAAGTTGCTGAAAGATGGTTGCAACTCGTGGATGAAGATATCATAGACGCAGCAGTTTACTTTGATCAGTCTGATAATTTGGTGGTTCTTCAGCGCCACCAGACAACACCAGTCTCGCTTGAATTGTCAACATTTCGAACTCGACTGGATCGTTGTGTTATCTATCTGGATGATGTTCATACTCGCGGAACGGATCTTAAGATTCCTCCTGGGATGACGGGAGCTGTAACACTCGGAAAAGGAGTTACTAAGGACAAACTAGTGCAAGGATGTATGCGGATGCGAAAGTTAGGTCAAGGTAATGAATCGTATCCTATAGGACTACTATGAATTCCCATGTTCAAACAATATCCATAAGTATTCGAAAAATGTTTTTAATAGATTATTGTATTTTATCTTTTGATGCTTGCAGGACACAATGTTCGATTCTGGGCGTCTCAAGAAGTTCATGATGCTATTGTGACCCTAACTGGTCAACCTCCAGGAAAAATTGGAACTAAACACGTTCTGGAATGGTCGATTGAAAATAGTCGACTCGCTATTCAGGAAGGATTTATCCACTGGGCCTCTGCAGGCGTCTACCAAGCTCAAAAATTGTCGTCACATGTCATCTATGAGTCTAGTCAGAAGTCGGATAGCGATCTGAAGCTCTTGGCGGAGAGTTGTTCTCTAAAAGAAACAATTGACTTGAACCATATGTACGGGGATGTACGGATTACAAAGACGCTTCCAACTATCGTCAAGTATCAGTTAAAACGCGTTGAACGAGAATTAGGAAAGCATCTTAAAGCTCAGCAAGGAAACACTACAGGAAGTAAAACAAAGCAGGATGTGGCTGATATTGTCGATTCGTTTGGAAAAGTTGTTGTGGGATATTCCGAAAAGTACGTCCCAAACGTCACTCGTGCGTCTCAGGCAATTGATGAAGAGCAAGAACGTGAACTGGAACATGAAATAGAAGCTCAGATGGAAAGACAAAATCCACCAAAAGTCAAAGGCCTAGAGCATCAGATTTCCGATGGAGTGTCGCGGTTCATTGAACACGGAGACTTGTATGGTATTGAAAAGTGGGCGTTGAAGCTTCCTTTGGTACTCAAAAGCACAAGCCTTTGGAAACATTCTCAGTCCGACACGTGGGGCAGGAATATCTACGTAACCTTTGATTTTGCAAGAGTCGCCAAGCAAGGTACATCAGGCAACAAGGTAGAAGTAGTTGAGCAGATCCTGCGCCCCGTTCATTGGTTTTGCTCCGTGAATTTCGGTGAGAATAATAATGATTTGTCGAATGGTATCAAACGCGAAGGAAAGACCGTGCTGCTCCTCTTGAGTCCCTTTGAAGTGAACCATTATCTACCACATTTTCGGAGTGAAGAGTCAAGGGCGACTCTACACATGTTTGCTCCAAGACTGGCTCCAGAGCAAGACACATTGTACAAAAATACGTGTTTGTGGATCCCATCTCATCGCCCTTATTCCAGACCGGAATTTCCTTCTCCAGAATTCATGTTTCCTGGGTTTGTGAATTCCAGTTTGCTGCTTTTCTCCGGCTCTTCGTATTTTGCCTCAGAATCTGAGCAAAATGATTACTGCGTGTATCACGGCTTCTGCTTAAGACCAAGAACCACGGAAGAAGAGGAGGTGTTCAACAAAGGTGGTATTATCAACGGTTTCCTCAAACCTGGACATTTCCGAAAGGAACTCGGATACACTGACTGTCGCTTTCAAGAAAATCCGGAAGCTCTGATTCGGGGAATCATTGAGAGACGCTATGGTAGCTTTCCAGTTGAAGCTCATGTTGGCAGAGTAATTTTCCATTGTATCAAGCCCTTGACGAATGTTGACAGTGGTGAGTTTCTTACTAATTTTATAGGCTTCAACTTGAATTGGAATACTTCATACTTCCAGAATTTTTGAACGTGTACTTCAATTATTCAATATGCATGTCTGATTTTTTTCAGTCACTCCTGTGCTATCGAAGACGGAGCTGCTGGAGCTTCAAACTCACTGGAAAGAAGAGGATGGGTTGTCCTTTGGATTTGAGAGAATGTGGATGTAGTACAATAGCAACGGCGGACCAAGCAATTATTATCATTTAATTATAGTACCTAGATCTAGATCCTATTTGTAGATTCTTTCTAGCACGTATGATTTAAATGCTCTCTAATAAGATTACGATTATTTATGGGTTGGATTAATTCCTAATAGAATAATTTCACTGCGTCCAATTACAGAATTCCGTCCTTTCTTCAGATTCTGTGTTCCAAATGAACTGAATGCCTTCTTGTGAGCTTGCCAATTTCAATCTATTTTTATTTTTCTAAATTAGTCCAGTTTTGTGTTAATGAATTCTACTTAATAGATTTTCAGTTTTTAATTAATTTACTATTACCTAGCTGGTCATTCAGAAAAAGGCATCTACTTCTATTTTGATACTGTCTTCCTTTCTTTCCTGTATTGAAAAAAAAAATGAAAATGAATTTATAGTATTTTAACTGTATTCTCTTTGTCTTTCTACTTGTTTATTGTGTATTGATTATTTGGAGATTAGAAATGAAAAAGATGTGCCTAATGAATCGCACAATAATAATTACTAATGTATTTGATTGAAAAAACATGTGGTACGATAATACTTGAAAGGTTTCCCATTACGTTCTGCAGATTTTCTGCCAGGAATCTTGGTTTGTGAAGTCGAATCGTCCAAATTTTTGTTTCTTTTCAAAACAACCTGTAAATATGTGCGCTCATAAATCCATGTTCCTGTAAGATAAATCTAGGATTGAGATTAGTTCTTGTGGTGCAATCATTGATTTGATTTAATTAATGGTGCACAGAATTTTGTGAATGAAAATATAGTTCCTCCTCATTGAATTGAATAAACTTTTGTAATTCTACAATTACACTCGAACTATACTGTAATACCTCATTGGAAAGGCTAAGCTTACACTTGCCGCAAGCGGACGTTATTGTATAAATAATAGTTACAATTACGTATTCCAATCCTGTCAATCGATATCGATATTCCATTATTTTTTTAAAATCCCATTACAACTCTAGGGTTCAGGGGTGAGCCAGTTCATTGTATCGCACTGATACTGTCTATATGGTCTGCGATTGTATTTTGTCTATGACTGACGACTGGACTATAACTCTGCGTCTAAATTTTAGCCTGATACAAAGTACAAGCAAAGTACTGTTAGTAGTGAGGCCATTTTTTGCTCGATGTTATCGTATTGACTTCCAATAAACATTCAGCATGGGTGTAGGAAAGCGTTTTAATCCATCCGATGAACTATTACCTATCTCAGTTTCGTCAAACAAGCAAACGGGTCCGTGATCCGTGATAGTTTCATCAGCTATTAGGGTGTTGCGATTTGCGATACGGACGGAATGCTGAATTGAAGATTTTACATAGTTGGAAATTGGAAATAGACATTTCGTACGCATTCCGAATTCCGATCCGATCCAAAGCTGGAAAGTTGGTTCTTGAGAAATTACAAAAACTTAAACTGTTATTATCACATATTCGTACGTGCATGAATATTTTCTTCAGTAACATTCAGGCGTGGAAAACCTACTGCAATGGAGATTCGAAGGCACCTTTTGTTGCTCTCTATTATTCTGATTTCCAATTTTCAAGCTTCGATTTCAAATGGGGCTTATGTCCTAATCAACATTGAGCAGGATCTGGAATTATCAAGTAATGATATCACAGCGCTAGAAGACGGTTCCAGAATGGGTCAAAACGTAGACACGGAATCGCAACTGGAATCCAGTGTTGCAAGATTTGTTCAGTATCAACCACGCCATGTTCATATTTCTTATGGAAGTGAGTTTCTCTAGGACCGCAAACTAACAGCTAAATACCTTAAATCTTCAATGTAATATGGAATCACAAAATTTCTAATTACCATTTACTTTTAGACAGTTCTACTGAAATGTTTATCACATGGAGTACAATTAACAAAATATCCACAGCAACCGTTGAATACGGCATCAACAGTATCGATGAGCACTTCATCCAGGGAACGTCCACTCTGTTCCAAGATACGGGAAAGCTGCACTTGACGCAGTACATTCATCGGGTTGCACTCACCGGCTTAGTTCCCGGAACCATATATCGTAAGATATATATGATCAACAAGAATGCGTTCCTTCATTATTTGAAGCGTGGAATGATGCATCGATTTGCGGTTGAATTCTCTTAGGGTATCACTGTGGAAGTGATCTCGGCTGGTCAGATGTGTTCACGTTTCAAGCAATGCCTTCCGGTACGAATTGGTCTCCACGATTTGCGATTTTTGGGGACATGGGGAATGTCAATGCCAAATCGTTAACCCGGCTTCAACGGGAGGTTCAGTTGGGATATTACAACGCACTTATCCACGTTGGAGACTTCGCTTACGATATGAACAGCGTTAGTGCTTACAGCATAAAGAAGAAACAATATTGATACCACGACAATTGAACAGCGGTATTTTGATACTGGGTTTCGGTTTTATCGGTATTTTAGGACGACGGCCGGGTGGGAGACTCGTTTATGGATCAAATTGAGCCCGTAGCATCTTTGGTGCCTTATATGACATGTAAGTTAAAATGAAATTTAGTTTGCTATTACCTATTAGTTTCTCAGTTTCAAAAATGAAAGCACTACTAGTCGCTAATTTTTCTTAAAGTTTTGGTTTAAAGGTCCTGGAAATCATGAAGAACCTGAGTAAGTTAATGAAAATATAACCGATAAATAACTCTAATTTCAAGAAGTTTAACGAAGACCCTGTTTCATAGCAATTTTCTTCATTACAAACGCCGATTTACCATGCCGGGGAACTCAGAGTCGATGTACTACAGCTGGAATATAGGACCAATACACTTCATTTCAGTGTCCACTGAGTTTTACTACTATCTCAAGTATGGCATCAAGCCACTACTTGACCAATACGACTGGCTAGAACGAGATCTCTTGGTTTGTATTGTCTATCGAATTATTATTATAGCTAACCCGATTGGAGCTCAAAATTTTTTCACCTTGCAGGAAGCTACCTCACCGCAAAACCGAACTGAGCGACCCTGGATAATTGTTTATGGTCACAGGCCTATGTATTGTTCAAATAAGGGCTGCACCAACGTGGA
>VNWX01000813.1:0-18329 GCA_009869905.1 Ceratophysella communis
CTTTAAGTATGCATCTGAATGAATGCCGATATGTGCATGCAGGAGGCGACAATAGGAGGCGATAATACAACTTCTAACATGTAGCATAGGAGGCGACAAGGGGGAGGCGACACTGAAGCTTTGCATTAGGAGGCGACAACGGGAGGCAACATAGGAGGCTCCGCTGGGAGGCGACAATCGGTACAAATGGTTTACTTTAACCAAAATGCCAAATGCATGTGACATGTTTATCACAATTTTTGTTTAAATTGGTTATCTTGTGTACACGTGTGACATAATCCAATCGAATGCTTAAAGTGGACAGGTAGGATTACGATTAATTATGCTATCCTTTAAATGATTGATTAAGCCACAAGTACAAGGCATAAATCCGACCGCTTTGTTGTTTGTCGGTTGATTTAAAAAAAAGTTATTGCAGCACAACTCCCGAAATAAGAGGTATAACTTTAATTAGGTCCTTGATTCATGATTTCACAGATGCAATAATTCTATATATTTTGGTATGGCTCATTCGCAGGAATTTTCCTCCGACCGAGCCTGTTCTCGGCTTTTTACTTGGTCCAAGCACTGACGATACCCTTCCTGACCTTACCGACTGGAGGGTCTAGTCCAAAGGGTCTCCTTTCTCATTGGCTTCGCGCAAGTCTCACACTTTGTTTCTGTACAAGTCATTGGTCAGATAGGGTTCCAAGTGGCCTTACTCTCAACACCACCTTATGGCCTTTGGATCGTACCATGTAAGTAACCAAGTAACCATATACTACATATTAGCCGTGACCCGATTTTTCCTGGTGAGTCACGAGATATTGTTACGTAGTCTTCCACCCTGGAATTTAATACGTGTTGGATGTTGTTTTGCAGGCGGTTTATTAGATCAGATCCTACGCCACGTGGGCCTGATTCGCCTCAATCAATTAGATTGGCTACAGCTCTTTCGTTGGCTCGGTCCAGATGCCCTTGCTCTGGCCGCGACTCTAGTCACGTATCTAGTCCTCACGAGCGGCGGAAACGAAAAGCCGCCATCGACGAATCCAACTGCGCCAACCTCCACTTCCAGCAGTGGTTGGCGGGGACTCCATACTGTTGGACCTTATCTTCTTCTTGCCGCCCTCTGTTCAACTTCCGTTCTCCAGCCCAGTCTTCCCAATGCAATCTACTATCTCGTCTTCCTGGTCGGAGCCACGTCTTGGGCACTCTGCTGCAAACTCAAAACTCGTGTCTTCACAGCCATATTTTCTGCAGTGGCCGTCTTTGCCACTGTTCACCTTATTACGGTGTATGCTTATCAAACCGAATTCGGACAAGACCTCGTGCCACAAGAGTCTTTCCTTGCCAGGTATGTAACGATCACATTGCTTATTTGATCGAATGATTCCAGGGGTTCCAATCATTAGCATACACTACTGTTCAATACAGGTTGCTTGGCTTGGTTCCACTCCTGGCTCAACCACATAATTGCACAAGTTCAAGTTCCTCAGAGCAGATTGACCCAAGGATATCGGTCCTGAATCCAGCGCTGGCAATCACTTCCAACGTCGCACCGCCAGTACTTTTCGTTCTTCAAAACCTGCTCGTCTATTATTTGAGGGCAGTCAAGATCGTCGCTTCCACTTGCGATACTAGCATTAGATCGGTAAGTTTATCTCATAGGTTCCACTTATTAATCCAAGAGACATTATGCAGCGAGTTGAGAATAACCCGAGGTGCTCCAAGTCTAGGTACCTAGACTTGAAGCACCTTGGAATAACCCTATTCCTACTAATCGTAGAATCATTGTGTAACGAAACGAATTCGATCCACTTACGTGATTTTCTATGTGTTAATATCCTTCTGTGGCTCTACTAATGATTACCTACTAACTCTTAATCCATAATGCCCGGTATTCTTATTCGCGGAAGGTTATGCAGCATTTTAAAGGACTCTGACATTTCAATTTCTTTGGCCCCATTCTTTTGTTAAACTTCCTGTAAAGTACACAAGCGAGAACATAGGTTATTCATCTCGTTGAGATTTCCTCATCGTAAATTACCTTTTAAGCTCTAGCCAAATTACCGGTAATATGACTTATGATGACACACATACTATATGTAATATGTGGAAAAGGGCCCAGAAGGTCGTCGACGCTCCTCTGCCTCTTTTTACTACAACCTGCAACAATCAAGTGGGGGTCAAGGGTCACTGAGTCGGACTCTAAGTAGAAGAGTGTTGAGTAAGAAGCGAGTAAGGGGTACCAAGTCACGGTCCAGCTTCGACCGCGAAGGAGATGACATCCATAACGTGGATGACCCCGATCTCCCTGCTCATCAAGCCCCTCTTGCCAAACGTGTAAATATTTCACGATTTCAATTTCGATGTTCCAAATTTCGCCTCACTTTGTTATTTTTTCTTAAATGTTTTTTTTTCGTGAAATAATTTTTGAATTATAATTTACTCATCTTAATTTGCAAAGCTGTTTTGCTGTGGGAGCAGTCAAGATATCGGTATCAAAGTATTTATGGGTTGGGGGAAAGCAAGAGAAAGTACGATAGCGGGAATACCAACCAGGGCATAATTTGAGATTTCGTTAGGCTTCGCTTCTGAATATGAGTAAATGTGACTAAAATGAGAAATATCATTTAATTTGATGAAAATGTCCTGCGAAGGGTTCACGTCGTCGTCGTTGGAAGTCCAAAAGATGGGATAAATTATCGGAGAAAACTGAGCTGAGGCAACTAACAGAGACCACGCCTGTAATTTCCCCTACTTTCTCTCTCATTCTCATTATCTAATCCCTCTTCTCTTCTCTAATCAACTTAACGCTGCTTTTATGACTTTCCACATTGTCTGGCAGGGATTCCTCTGGGAGAAATTGTAATACTTGGTGACATGGGTTGGGGAGTATTTTGCGGTTTGGGCTACTACGTGCACGGGTTTTATTGCTTATTTTCATTTTCCGGCCTGGTTCGTCATGCTTCCTTGACTGCGTTTCGTGCTGCCTTGTCTCATTTCATTTTCGTTTGTCTGTGTTACTTTTACGTGATATGTTTTCTCAAAAATATTTTTGGTCTATGGAGTCAACAGCATGTCCATTTTGTTAATTGTTAATGCGTTATTGGGGTAGACGCGAAAGTTATCTCGCTCTCGTACCATTGTCTATTTCACGTCAATATTATCATTGGCACGGTGGCTAGCCTATCACGCATCTTCCAGTTTCATGCATAACCTATCGAAATATCAAACGCTTCCTTCATGACAATAATAATTAGTGAAATTCAATGGCGTCGAGAAAATGGATGCTGCTGTCCGCCGAATAAACATGTATTGTTAAGCACTACGCGTCGCAGCTACATTGATTGTCTGATTTGTTACAATGCATGTGCAATAAGTTTTCAAAATTATGTTCCTTGCATCTTGTTTTCAATTAATTTGCCTTCATACCTGGATGAAATGTTTTATTACTTAACTAATTTTGAGTTGATGTACTTAGCTCATGCGGAATGCTGGCCGGAGAAAGTACAGCACGGCTACTGTTGGGCCCGGTGGCGACGCGACTGTAGTTGTTCTCCGTACTACAGACAACACTGTTCTATCCCGTCCGGAAATGTTCACGGGACGTAAGAGGTCCGGAGCCGGAGCAGCGATGAGCGTTAGTGGCTCTGGAGAGAAGGGACCTGGAGATGAGCTGGACAGCAGCAGTGGCAATGGAGCTGGGTCATGGGTCTTGACCGGTCTTGCCACGCTTTTTTCACTGTTTGCTCAGTCTTCCTATGTCGCTACCAATATCATCATGATGGTAATACAAACATGCATGGATGTAAACTGACATTTTGAAGGAAATATTGCATATTGAGTTCCATGATTTATTCTAGGCCTGGAGTATAACATATCACTCCTGGTTGACATTCGTGCTCCTTCTTTGGGCGTGTGTTCTCTGGATGTTCCCAAATCAACGGCGTGCCATGTTACTGTCCTCGCCTGGACTTGTGTTTTATGCTGAACTTCTGCTCCTCGCCCAGTACTTGTACAGCCTCAACCTCACGGACGACGAGCTCCCAGCCATCGTTAGTGGTGTGCAGCTAGAAGAGATAGGTCTAGGTAAGCTGACCGGTGACATTGCCGCAGCTGCAATATCGGTCAAGGTGAGGCCTCGTTTTAAATCATTCTCATGTGGCAAATGTTTGTGAAGTGAATGAAGATATCGACCTGCTGATTGTTTTTGCCAGTCCTTGTACACCTGCATGTTCTGGATAACGCTTCGTCAGTTTGTTGTCGAGCGACGAGAACGCCGCCGGAGCATGACTGACGAAGAAGAGGCTTTACGGACAAGAACAGCATCCGGAAATGGAACAGTTCCAACTGGTAACAAGACTCGTGACTTTCACCCTGCTTTCTCTTTTCGATATTAAATGAAATATGATTTAATATTTTCTGGATTTGTTTTCTAGACATGGCTGCGACAGGATCTGGCTCAATGCTCAAAGCGGGCGCTTTTTTGAAGAATCTTCTAACCAAATTTTGGATCTGGGTCGTGGCCATAATGCTCTTTGTCATTGGACTTGGCGGGGAGAAAGTTGTGCTTTATCGAATTGTCTACATGGCACTCGGCCTTATATTTATACTCACTTTTCAAGTAAGCACTGGAAAGCTTATGAGCTTTCAATGATTAATACCCTGCAGTAAACTAAGACTTTCTTTTTTCCCCAGTTGTCGTACCGTCTCTGGCGTCGTCTAATGTACGGATTCTGGTTGAGCGTCATAGTGTACTCCATGCTTGTGCTCGTGTCCATCTACATTTACCAGTTCCAGAATATCCCTGGACTTCTTTCCAATTATACGCACATCCCTAAACAACTGTGAGTCAATATGACGTGTCATATAGGACGATGGCTTTATAAACTTGTTGCTCGCTGTTAGTTCTCATTTATTTTTCTCCCGTTCAGACAATCGGATATCGGACTCGAGTCCTACGACACGGGTTCTCTGTTCGTTCGCCTTCTTACACCAACTTTCTTCGTTATTATCACAGTCATCCAACTCCATTACTTTCACTCCGACTTTCTCAAACTCTCAGAAATGAGGAGGTAAGTTACATCTGCTCTCCGCCAGTTTCATTTTCATGATCGTTCTACCATCAATGAAACGAAATGCAATTTCCGGGTCCCTTGTTTGTGTAGAAGTAGCGGTGGAAATACAGGAGGAAGTAGGAAAGATGCTCCACCGCTGGAACCACCCTCCACGCCTCTTGTCGATAACCTTACTCTGACCAACACTTGGGCACATGTTGAGTACTACGGAACTATCGGAGTGAGGGTCTTAGGTCGAATCTCCGCTGTCATATCTCATTACGGATGGAGAGCACTGGAACTCCATATCATGAAGGGCGTTCTACTATCAGCCTACCTACTTGCGACCAAAGAAGTGGGTTGACAGTACACGCATAATGCTTACCTATTATGGGTGTAAAGCATGGCTTCTCGTGGCAGAAAGACAGAACTGCTACCACTAAGACCGATTTGTCGCTTGACCCTACAATGAATATTTTCTTTAGACTTCTGCCCTTCACTGGGTTCTGTACGTTTTCGCCGTGAGCGGATCAGGCTTGGGAGGATCGTCCCGTGCTCAGCGTCTCCTTGTCCATCTCATTTCCATATATATCTCGGGTCTTCTGCTCACCAAAATGATCTACCAGATTGACTACATTGACCACTCCAGCTGGGATGTTAACTGCACACTCCATGAATTGCACAATGTGACCAAAAACGATGCTGAGTGGATCGGACTTACGAAAACGACACAACTCACTTACCTGCTCCGTGGTTATATTGGTATGCACAAGCAATTTGGATTTAGCTTCTGCCCTGCCGTGGTGCGTAACTTAGCTCTTAGCTACTATTTCTTTTGATTCATTCAGGAATGATTCTGATTCTGACCATCCAAGCGGTAGTACGAATCCGCCAATCCTACGAGCGTTATGTGACGAGTCGTTCAAGCAGCGAAGAGTCTGATGAAGATGGAGTATTGTTCCCCTCAGTTACGCGAGCTGATGCGGACAAAGACCTCGTAGCTGCTATCCAATATCTTATCAACTATGGGTTCTACAAGTTTGGGGTCGAGGTATGCCAGCATGCCCGTTCCCATTCCATTGACCATTTCTTAATAATGGATTAAAAACGGATTCGAATTCTTCATTTGACAGCTCACGCTAGTGACGTTGGTGATAGTAATTGGAACGAGGTTGGATTTCTTTTCTGTGCTCTACGCCCTTTGGCTTCTGCCAATGTACGGAATAGGAAGGCGGAAACTGGCACGAATATGGACACCGTTCATCCTCTTCCTGACCATTCTCTTGCCGATCCAGTACTTAGCTTCCGTCGGACTGCCACCATTCCTCTGCCCAGGTTGACCATTTTTCAGCTTCTTCCTCATCCAGCCCAGATTACCAGTGACTTAACCGCTGTGACTTTGTGACCTGTTTCAGAATACCCCTGGGAAACTTGGCCCCTTTTCCGAGACGACGAAGAACTTGGGGAATGGTTATTCTTGCCAAATTTCATTTCACCACCGCCCGCCACACGGCTCATACGTAAGTGTGTCGATTTCATTTTCACCATTTTGGTTGTCCAACGCGTAATTTCTAATTCACTTTCTAGCTGATTTCTTTCTACTCCTCTTCGCAAGCTGTCAATGGATTGTGTTCCGAGTGGAGCGAACAGCATCTCCCATGTACGGTGGTGGAAGTAATACAGAGCTGAGTTCTTACGGGGACTTGTATGCAACGGGATCTACGAGCCCGAGTAATCCTGTTCCAGATTTCCTGACCTCAACACGGTTAGTTTAGTACCATTACTGTCGTCTGCGAACGTAGAGTCTGTATTTGCACTCGACATGGTCGACATTTGTGAGCGCACATGACATGAAGAATTTCTTGAAGACAAGTCGCAATCGCAAGCACACATCACCGATCACTTTTGAAGGCATCAGTATAAAAATTTTAATGATGGCAAAGAGTAGTCGTCGATGAGGAGAACGCCCGACCAATCCATAAAAAATCTTCATGTCATCTGCGATCAGAAATGTAGAAATGTAGAACATTTCTCTTATTAAATACTCTCATCTCATGCAGAATGCAGAACATAATACTGATTGTGTGGATAGATAAGGGTCTATTTCCTTTACAATCTGAAAATTTTTGTTGATGTTTCTCGCCTGGTTTTTCCCTCTTTTCTAGAAGCTGGTTAGATCTGGGGAAGAAATGCATCTTCCTTTCATTTTACTGGATCACATTAGCCACCATGTTTTTGACTGGAACAAATCGAGTGAATCTCTTCGCGCTCGGCTATTTGATCGGATCGTTCATATTCCTTTGGGAAGGCAACGAATTCTATCTTCGATCGAGGCGAGCTATCATCAAGCGGTAAGATTTGATGCTACATAATCCTACGAATGCGTGATGGAACGATGGAAGATGGAAACAATTAGCGTTTATGAACTAATCAACATGCATTCTGTGAACTATTCTAGATGGAACTATTTACTGACTTACAATGTAGTAGTTGTATTGATCAAATCAGTACTCCAGCTCGTGGGTTGCGTCTTCACTCCATCTCTACCATGTTGGATCGTCCAACTCCTTGGAATTGCATGCCTCAAATTCGGGAACAATGCTGTCCAACCACAGGTCGGAGGAGTCGGAGCGTCAACGTGTAAAGAACCGCAAGGCGAAGCAGGACTACTCTGGGACACCATCACGTTTAGCCTTCTTATTTTCCAGCGAAAGATATTTAATTCCCACTACTTTGAACACATTCGAGCTGAAACTGAAGCACAAGCTGCGCTTGCATCCAGGTGAAATTTCGGAAGCGCAGCTGGAAATTGGGCTCAAGACTGACAACTCTAACATCATTTTGTCTGAATGTTTTGCAGAGGTGCAGAGTTGATTGGCGAATTGATGCAGAAACAAATCGCTGAACAAGCTGATGAAGAAAAAGATGTTTTGGAGAAAATTAAAACTAAAATGGATCGTATCAAGGCTACGCATCAAAAAGGGAGACCAAAGGAAAATCATTTTGATGGTAAGAACTTTTGACGCCATTTTCTTTGTTGGCCCAGACTAACTCTAACGACTAACAAAAAAAGTATTTAACAATCTTACTTTGTATTTGATACTACGGGATTCGTGTGAATTTGAACTAATCTTGAGGTAATTGGGTTTACACAATGAATGCAGTCTTGGAATTCATTTGAATTCAAGTAACGCATGCCGTGACTAAATATTGAATGACGTCTTCGTGTCTTCTGGTCGCATTGAATTAATGTTGATGCATGGTGGTGGACGCATGTATAGGGGGACATTCTTCTATGTGAATTTTATTGGGCATGACGGCATGTGTCGATGGTCCATCCATGTCGCTCAGCGGCGAAACTTTTCGGCCCCTTTGACCATACATATCTGCTGGTTTCGAATGAAAATGTCCAACAATTTACTCTGAAAACAATACCAAAAATCCTGGTTACCCCAAGTCTTAGACGCTGAAATAATTGTTTGTCTAATCATTTGACCATTGTAAGCCTCCTCCCTTGTGAGCACCCCTATGGAGTCAGAAATGGAGGAACCGACTCCTCCGCCACAAGAACCCTTGGCCCCGCTCGCCCTGCAAGTTAGTACTGGGTTCAGTTCCGGTCCTACACCCACCCCGTCCTCCGCTGGGAACACAATCAGCGTGGAAGGGTTCTTTGAACCGCCGTATGGGTACGGGAGGAGAATCCGGGACTCCATCCTTCATCCACCCAGGCTTCCGCTGAGTCCTTCCGATGAATCGTTTCCCGTTTTCTCACCTCCGCCCTACAATGCCGGTCAGCAAAGTATGAAGTCCCGGACTCAAGTTGGAGTCCAGACCTCACCCCCACGGGGATACGCGGGCGGGAAATACTGGACACCCTCCGCATCTTCACCTGCACTGTCCCATCATACATGTATACAACATATACCTTTGTGAACCTTGGCTTCAGTTTTTGGTTGCTGCTGTCGTTTGCATGTCGATTATTTTGCGTGGATCTTTTTTCTAGTCCAGAACAAATGGACGTGCTCCATTATTCGGTTCCTTCAGCGCTATGCGTTTTGACAAGCAATGTCCAAGCCTCGATAAAGCGGATTTTCTGGCATGTTCCGACGTTCCAGGCTTAGTTTATTGATTCTTAGGATAATTGCATTTGGTATTGGTTTTCAGTTTCTTACGTTTATTTTATTGTTCGCTGTGGTGAATGTATTGTTCCGCTCTTGAGCTTATGTTTATGGTTTTGAAAATATCAGCGATTATTTAATTTCTCAGAGCATTTTTTGTAATTTAAGTTGCAGCTTACTGTTACTCTTGGTTTGATTTGATTGTAAGATTTCTAATATCGAAGTGGCTCCGTAAATTTCAGCTATCCGCTCCGGTGACTATTACATGTTCGAAGACTACGGCGACGACGAGGAATTGGAAATGATTGACTCCATTGCTGAAGAAGAGGATGAAGACGAAGATGAGCTTCGACCGCAAGGCCTCACCGTTTCAGAGGTCAGATTTATAAATATCGACTAGAGAGCTTCGGTTCCGATTTGTACTTGGAATTTGATATAATAACCTAGTATATTTGATTGTAATTTCAGTTGATGGCGTCAGCCTTGCGGAGCGGTGATGTGGAAGGTGCGGCGGATTTGGCTCGCCAGAGCCAAAGAATCCGGCGGAAGAGCAGTGACGTCGGATGCGGAAGTTTAACTGAAAGCCTTACGGCGTCTGGCCCGGCTGCATTTACCGGATTGCAGCGAAGGAGGACGAGTAGCAGAAGGAAGCTTTCTAGACGAAAGAGTTACTCGTTCAAAGACCGACCACCGCGTCCTATTGCTCCACTAGAAATCACACCCGCTCCGTTAGCCCTGAGTGACGAAGGAGGCGGTGGAGGAGATGCACCTCCACCTCCTGGGGGTGGGGGTCATGACCCTGACCCTCCCTTGCCAGCAGCAGAAGGTCCTTCAGAATCCCAGCCAGCACCGGCGCCTTCCACGACGACACTGCGTCGTATCATTGGCTACATCCGCTTTGCCTGGGCTTTCCTGGAATCTCTAATGACATCGGCAACGAATTACCTGAATAAGTTCTCGAGGGATTATCGATTGGTCGCTAAACTTCTTGCGGAAGAGAAGCGGAGACTCAAGGTAAGCCTTTCGTTGCGGGGTTCTGCTGTTCCTTAATGTATTACATATTAAATCCCTCAGTAATCGCAACTTGTATGTGCAGGAGAAGGACGTAAGGGCTCAAGCGAGCGGTGCAGCGGCCCTACTAGAAAAACAAGAATCTCTGAGGCAGCTACTTTTACAGCGTGATGATTTAAGTCCACCAAGTGGTGACCTAGTCGGAGTGACCGCGGAAGGTAGTCTGGATGACGTTCTCACCGTCATTGAAAAGGAAGGGTAAGTTCACGACCGTGTATTAATGATCCTGAGTGAATTGGAGCTGATTCCTTCCTGACCTGCCACTGTTTTTTTTAAAGACCCGTCCAACCCGGTGATCCCGGAAGACCGGCGGGAGGTGCAGATACGGGAATGACGCGTAGCAGTACTTCGCTGTCCTCATATGCGTCCTCATGCGGCGCACCCCAGCCGCCTGACTACCCACCGCTGATTCACCTCATGGTGGCCTTATGGTACGCCTTGGTGTCCCACACTGATCTTCTTTGCTACTTCCTCATTTTCCTGAATCAAATGAAGTCTGCTTCCATTCTGTCCCTCCCTTTGCCTCTCCTTGTTCTTCTGTGGGGCTCACTATCCGTCCCACGACCTTCGAAGACGTTTTGGGTCACCGTGATTGCCTATACAGAAGTAAGGGATTTGGTCACAGATTCTCTATTGTGGTATCTCTCTCAAAGAATAACGAAACTAAGGTAGCGTTTTCCTTTGCTTTCACAGGCTATTGTTGTTATCAAGTACTTGTTCCAGTTTGAGTTCTTCCCATGGAATGAAGAGACGCTGAGTGCTGTGGGTGCAACAGCCGGAAGTGGCAGCGGAAGTGCCGGAAAGAGTGACCCGTTCAGTCCAACCAAAATTCTTGGAATTGAGAAGCATGGGAAATATGCACTGTATGATGTGTCACTGCTCATGGTCGTCTTCTTTCATAGGTGGGTCGCTGCAGTGGTGTAGAATATTTTGCTGATATATATCACACGTCTGTACTCATTGGTCCATTTGACAGGTTCATGCTAAAATCCCTTGGCCTGTGGAAGAATAAAGATCCAAGTCAAGGTGGCAACGGGAACGGTGGAGGACCTGGACAAGGCCTAAGCGTCTACATCGTCGATGACAAGAGTTATGAAAGTCAGCATCGCCTGAGTCCAATCGAGCCAGTGGCTGGCCCTAGTAGCGCAGGGGATACGCCGTCCAGTGTCGCTGAAGCGACCCCTGATTCTAATTCTGTCACATGTGTGCCGCACTATTGGGAAGATTGGGAACTCCCTGCTCGTCTCCAGTACAAGCCTCAAGTTATCAAATTATGGTGAATAATCATGCATGCTGCAAAATACTTAAAACTTTGAATCTGAGATAACCTAAATATGCGAATTTGTTGCAGCTTCCTCGAATACTTGTCTTCCATTCGCTTCTTCTTCTCTCAAATCCTGAATCTGGACTACAAAGTTAAAGTAGACGTCTACTCGTCCATGTTCATGTGCGACTTTTTCAATTTTCTAGTCGTCATCTTCGGATTTTCGGCATTTGGCGTGAGTTTAATTTATTTTCTTACAGATTCAATTACCGTTCACGAAATATTTAACTTGGGTAATTTTTTTTGAATTAACAGTCCTCCCCTCAAGCTGACGTGAGTTCTTACATTGAAGAAAACAAGGTACCAGTTCCATTCCTGATAATGGTCATTTTACAATTCGCACTTATTGTCATCGATCGAGCACTTTATCTCCGGAAGTACATCTTGGGCAAATTCTTCTACCAAATTTTCCTCGTCACTTTCGTTCACGCATTGCTATTCTTCGCACTACCGGCCGTTACCGAGAAGTGAGTCTTGAAATTTATTTAGCTAATTTAGAAGTAGATTTAACGCTGACTATATTTGTGACTTTTCAGGGAATTCGGGACCTCACTAGCTCCACAACTCTGGTACATTGTCAAATGTATTTATCTTCTGTTGTCGGCCTATCAAATTCGATCTGGCTACCCGACAAGAATTCTTGGAAACTTCTTGTGCAAGAAATACAATTATGTCAACATGTTTCTGTTCAAAGGGTACGTGACCTTCGTCTACAGTATCGCTAATGGATTATGAATTAATGTTTGTTGAATTTCTTGTAGTTTCATGGCCGTCCCTTTCCTCTTCGAACTGCGTGCTCTAATGGATTGGATCTGGACAGATACTTCAATGACCCTGTCGGACTGGCTTAAGTTGGAAGACATATTTGCACATATTTTCCAGCTTAAATGTCAGCGGAGAGTGGAAAAAGAATATCCACAAGGTCGTGGTTTACCGAAATCTCGTTGGTCGAAATACGCCATTGGTGGTAGCTCACTCTTCATCATCATTGCCATCATTTGGTTTCCACTCGTGCTCTTCGCACTCGGAAATACAGTCGGACTTCCGAATTTACCCAAGGAAATGAATATTCAAATTACAATCGGATCTTATCAACCCATCTTCACGATGTCGGCGCAGAATCATTCATTACTCAGGTAATACATTTAGATACTCGATCGTATACGGTAACCCAGATTTCTAATTACCAACCTTACAATTCAGATTCAACCGTCGAGATTGGAACAATTTTCTGACATCTTACCGGGGAGAAAAAGAAGCCCTGTATTTCTTGAATAATTATGAATCTGAAGATTCAGTCGTGGCGCAGTTCAACGGGAATTCAGATGCTGTTTGGGGAATTTCTCCACCTGCGCGTCTAAGCCTCGTTGAAGACTTGATGTCAAGTAATCCAATCAGTGTCCGATTTTCGTGGACTGTTATCAGAGAGAATCCGAGCGGAGGCGGAAGTGGGAAAGAGAAACGGGAAGTTGATCTTCTGCCTGGAGATGAAAATCGAAATAAATTAGTTCAAATGATCAATGGGAATTACACGGCACCGATTCTCATTCGACATCTTTTTCCGAAATTTCTCAAGATTTCTAATAACGGAAAAGCTGTTGCGGCTGATAAGATGAAAAAAGGTACAAAATGGTCACTCTTGCTAAATTTCAATATAAGATACGATACTCAAAAATCTTTTTCCAATTTCCAGTGAATAATGACAGCTACGTCTTCCGGAATTTACACCTGAGCTTGAAACGGGAAACGAATCAGACTGGGCTGGAATGGTGGGACGTTGAAGAAGTTTGTAACCCAGATTTTGACACGCTTCCTTTGGATGACCATTGCAAAGCTGGCAAAGAAGAGCATCTCAACATGTACACTTTTAATGAGAAAACGTTTCCACCTACGCTTTCCTTCATTTCCGGTGGAGGGTAAGTTCGGTATTTCAGTTTCGCTTTATACTAAAACATTTGTAAGGCGAATAAAAGCATTTTGTTCGTTATTTCAGCATCATCGGACTGTACACAACCCTCGTGTTGGTGGCCAGCAAATTCGTTCGAAGTTTCTTTGCAGGAATCTCATTTCTCATCATGTTTGATGATATGCCGAACGTTGACAGAATATTTCAGGTAAGCAGAGCAGATTCGACAAAATGATGTTTCTTGTCCACAATTTAAATGAAATATTTGAATTAACTTGAAATTTTTGTACTTAGCTCTGCCTGGACGTCTACCTAGTTCGTGAGAGCGGCGAACTAGCTCTAGAAGAAGACTTATTCGCCAAGTTAATCTTCTTGTACAGATCCCCAGAAACTCTGATCAAATGGACTCGACCTAAACGTGTTCCAGCGACGCATGGCGGAGAAGATGATGACACGCACACTCAGGCCTTGCCATCAGCCTTTCCGCAACAGTTGCATTAATCTTAAGCTTTACTTTCAGTAACATACCCGATGCCGATGACCTTCGTTCCTTAATTAATTCCCTATCTTATCGTTATTTATTTTAAAATAGTTACCTAGTCTTTAGCCAGTAATATAATTACCGTAAAACTTCGATTAAGAGCCCGGGCTACTATTCATTCCCGCACTTTTTAGACCCGGCTACTATTCGAGGCCCGGCTATTATTCGAGGCGGGCTACTATTGCTAATTTACAAAAACTCCTTGGTTAATAAATGTAATAATTAGTCAAAAGCGTGTCGACACATAACGTTATTCCATAAAAATTCGGTGCTGATCCAGTATGCGACCCAGGCGATATTTGGATCCATATAACTTTGTTCGTATTAGGTAATAAAAAGTCAAGTTAGGTTAGTTTTAAAGCCTAACCTAACCTGAGGATAACTAACCTAACCTGGCATTTTATAATCGGTCGCATACTGTACCCAAGATCCGTACCAAAAATGGCATAATGGTCAATCAACAATTTCAGCACCGCTGAGTTTTTCCCATTCTTGAACTTGCTTCGGGTTGACATCAACCTTCCTGGCGGTTTCTTCGCCGGTGTTTGATTTAGCAAACTCTACCACTTTACGTTTAAAATCCAAATCAACTAATATCCTATCTAATAAGTAGAGAACCCAAAAGCGAAAAAAACACACTTGGAATAAGAATATCATAGACTGGTTGTTAAAAAAATCCGCGCCGCATAGGATAGCATGCAGGATAATTTAGATTTCAATGACTGTTAATTCGAATAGTAGCCCGGGCTAATATTCGAGGCCCGGCTACTATTCGAGACGGGCTACTATTCCTAAAAAATTGTTTCAGACCCGGCTACTATTCGAGGCCCGGCTACTATTCGAGGCGGGCTCTTAATCGAAGCTTTACGGTATGTACATACTTGTTCTGTACATTGCAAATTTCAATTGTTACGGTTTGTTATTACGTTATTAGGTAATTTAATGTTTACTTTGTTGCGTCTGATCTGTGCCTTTGGAATAAAATTATTGACAATCTACTTGAAATTAAAAATCGATCTTTTTAATTAAGCGTTTATTCAAATATTAAGAATACCATGTTCGAAGACGATCAGAGCATTCGATAAAATGTCTTTTGTAATAAAATATCGAAGCGGTCATAACAACTCGGTAAAAAAGTCTACTAAAAATTACAAGGTCAAAGGTAGGTACGTTCATGTGGAACATAGATTTAACAGGAGCTGGGCCAGAAAAACTTGTAAAGCAAGTCATTAATTCAGAAAATAAGGCTCCATAATCGATTGGAAAAGCTTCGGTAAAGAGAAATTGAAATGGTAGGCTAATTATCGTTATTCCGAGATTGAAAGCCTGTGTCGCTCGTTAGGGTCTATAATAATAGTTTTATTTTTCACTTTTGCATACTTGAATCCCATTCTGAGCAGAACTCTTCGGAAACTGGTTCGGCTTCCTATGAAATTAATTCTTTTCCGAGCATGGTTAAGGATAAGTGGAACTGTGGGTGGTATCCTGGGAAAATCAAAATGGCGAAGGTATTATAAGGATCAGACCATTAAAAGTTGCGGATTTGTTATAATTATAAAGCTTGTTACCTTTTCATTGATAACTCTTGCACCATATCACGAATTGCCTGCTCTTGTTCAGGAGTCACAGTGTCTAATACCCGTTTCGCTTTCTTTCGAGTTTGACCTGGGACGACGATTTTGCCCAAAGCTTCGAAACGATTCCGAATTTTGCCCACAACACTGTTGCTGATGTTGAGAATCTTCCCAGCTTGTTCCAGTGGCGTTCCGAGTCTATGCAGAATATAAGGATCTTGACTATTGTCTTTAAAGAAGTTGTAAACATTGAGTATGAGTTTCTGAGCTTGGACGTTGAAGCTCTGTCCAGCATACGTGAAGGGTAGGGCCATAATGTCTTTGTTCTTGACTTTCCGTGAAGACTTCACCGAAGTTTGGCGAAGAAATCCTTGCTCAACTGTAATTGCAGGTCCTTGAAGAGGAGCATTATCGGATGTCTGCTCATCTTCCTGTTTCACAAGACGCACCTGACCTTCTCCTTCGGCTCCAGTTATAATGTGGTAATAATGGTTTCCGTCCATTGCAGTTGGGCTTTGAAAAACAACTTGTGAGCCAATACTTCCATGATCTTGACTGTGAGCTACACTAGCTTCGTGGATTTCAATTAGTTGACCTTGACTATCGACGAAAGTCCCGTCTTCACCAATATGAATCTCCTCGCCTTCCACGACTGTCCCGGGAATTAAATTGATTACCGTTCCGTCCGAAATTACGTACATGTTTGGATTCGGAACATTTATTGGTTGCTCTTCTGTGTCTGTGACTGAGAATTCCGATTTCCGGTGTCTACTGCGAGATGATGGACGAGTCTCTGATTTGGAGGCTGAAGTCATATTGTTTGTGCTCCAGCTATTTTCAAGCTTCAGGCTAGTTGTCAACTGAAATAGAAATAAATAAAATACTGTTAGCTGCTCCACACACATTGACTGTCAACTGTCCACACTGACTGTAATTAATGGTGGAGCCGCTCCACGCAGTAAGTACTCAGTACTCCATAGAGGATACCATAGTACACTGTATGATTATGTCGCCTATAGTTAAGTTACTTGGTGATTACCTTCCACATCGACTAAGATTGCATTGGGATTATTGGGACAACCAACATCTAAACCTGATCGCTCATTTAAACTATTTATATTTTCTTCGGTCAAGTTTTGGCAGCTCCGCACACCTAATTTGAAGATGGTCTACTGCCCTACTGCAGAAGTGGACAATGCCAAACACACAACTGATCACACAAGTAGGTACTGTTTACATTGACTGGACTTTGTCAATGTCAACTGGCCAGTTGCCAGTCTGACTATCGAATCTTCTATGATTAGAGACAATGCCAAATGTCAAATGTTATTTTTTGTTTTGTATTTATGAACTTATTATCCGCTTATCTGCTTGCCTGCATTCCAATTTCCAATGTACGCTTGGATTTGGCGCCCTACTCTGTACTGTGAATTTGCTATGCCGTAGTGCTTTATTTGTAAACAATCTTCAGGGTATTTTAAAATTTAAACTGCTCAATAAGTACCCATTCTAGAAGTTTTGCTCATTAGAGGTCTGATCATTTGTTTATTTATAACTTATAACCCTGTTCTGTGTAATTCTAATGTAACCGGATCTAACTTTCAGTAGGGCTAAAGTTATGCGAAAACTGAAAAATTGTCCCTGGGATTGGGCGTTAGATATTAGATCTACCAAATTAACGCGAAACATTTATGCATTTGCATTCGCACAATCTAACGATATTTAATTAGTCATTAGCCCCAATAATATGATCATTAGTAAAAATAGCATTCAAAATAAATTCTCGAAAGCGAAAGACGTCAGAACATAAATTCAAATTACCTATATAGAATAATATAACATGAGGTAAAGTTAACGTGGTGTATGGTGTACGTACCTTAATTAAACTCCTAATGCGTTAATAGTATAGTACACAGTAACGTAGGTAAGTATCACGAATCTTCCTGAGCCGGAAGTAGCTCGAAACAATAATGCTGTCCCTCGACTTGAAACACAACTTGTGGCTCATCCCCTCCAAGTATCATACCAGCTGCCGAATGCTCGTTCAGTCTCTGCAAGAGCTGAATTCGGGCATCGGGGTGTTCAATACTTCCGGTAGTTTGGAATTCTGACTCATGCTCATCTTCATTATCTCGGTGTTCAAACTGAATTTCTTGGTGGTACTGAGCATCTCCTTGAATTTGCTCTTGAATAGAGGATGAAGAGATACCAGGGAATGCTTGAGATTGTGAAGTTGAATCTGGTTTCTTTGAATTCTTTGATTTTTGACGTCCAGGAGTTTTTCGGTCAAAACGCGTGCGAGTGTCCACCATTACCATTTTCTTGTCAACTTTGACATAGCGACATCCCATTCTCTTAAGTATTCGTCGAAAGCTTGTTCGGCTTCCTTCAAATTTTATCCGTTTCCGAGCTTCAGCTAAAAGAACAGGAATTGATGGGTTTCGGCTGAAAATATTGGTAGGCAGATTATTAGGCTATTTTACAATTAGCGTTCAACAGCCGGACATTTCTGGAATTCATGGGTTGCTTATTTTGTGCTTACTTCGTTTCCGTCAGTTCCTTGACAATGGATCGAATCACCTCTTCATCCTCGACGCTGACCGTATCCAATATTCTTTTTCCAATTCTCCGAGTTTTACCAGGCTGCTCGAGCCTTCCGAATTTCAGACTTTTCCGTATCTTCCCAATCACACTTGGACTAATGTTGAGAACACGGGCAGCTTTCTCTTGCGGCGTCTTGACGGATTCCAAGA
>VNWX01000814.1:0-18328 GCA_009869905.1 Ceratophysella communis
TCCGGTAAAATGCTTCCGTTTCCTATAGACAATAAATTAGGTTACGTTAGCCCTTACCTAAGCATCTTAGAAACTTCAAAGATTGCATGCGTGTCTTTTGTATGCGTAACCAGTCCGATTTATTGCCTATTTTTATTTAAACGCAGTACACAAATAACGCGGTATAGTCCTAAGGTCAATATACAAATGAGTAATTAGTGTATTACGAATTCCGTCCAGGATAACCGCAGAAAGCCCTGTCTGATGATTAGTCAGAATTAAAGCTCCGTCGTCGTCGTCAACAGAAGGGTTGTTGACTGAATGCTGATGGAATGATTAGACTTTAAAATATGAACTGGAAAACAAAAATCACATGCATTCACTCACCTCGGATGCACCAAAAAACAACAACTCATCAGAATTCCACAATTAGTACCCAATAAATCGTCAGCATCATAAAAGCTCCGACTTAAGTCGTCATTTTATTTTTATTTCAAGCAAGTAGGGCTATTATACAAAACCGAAGAAATGCAGGCTGTTGATCTCCATTTTAATCTGCACGTGGAAATCAAATCAGCTATTTTATTCGGATTTTATTAAATAAACCGAAAACCCGACGGATTTAAGATTTAATTTAATTCTTGTAATGGAATTTTCCAAATCTGTACAGGATATATTTATATTGAGACTATTTTCTGCATTTTCTTGCACAGTACAGCCACGTTAACTATTCGCTAAAATTGGAACAGGGTAACGTTTCAATTTCGTCATGCAGATCTAAAAAATAGTAACCTGATTCTGATTAGACAAGATCTGGACTAGAATTTACATGACGCAAGCAGTGGGTAAATTAAATAGCACGAAAGTCTGGTCAATGTTAAATTCTCACCAAATTTTCTACGCTATATGTTTCAGTTTTGAATGTAGATTAACATGATGGCAGATTTATTTGTTCTGTACCGGTAGTTTATTATTTTAAGGTTATATTGGGTTAGGTTTCTTTAAATAGTAATTATTCTGGTATCACAATGCCTTGGGATAGATTTAGTGTAAATTAATGCTGATGTGCTGGTTGATATAAATTTACTAACGACTTAGGAAAAATTAACCCGTTTGGAATCATTAAAAGCCGTTTTACAAGGTTAATTTTTGTCGTGAACGCGTAATGCTAGCTAATACAGAAACTGTAAAGCCAAATTTACAAAAGTTTTTACGATCTTTTACACGTGTGTGACCTGTATGTTACTTCGTTAAATAGCTAATAGCTAATGACAAATATAATGTGTAACCAATAGTGCGGACTCAAAGGAGTATTAATGAAAGACAAGACCAGGTAAATTTGTTTCCAAATCTCGTTCAATTAATATCGTTAAATTATGATGACGTCGCTCGCTTGACCGAAGAATCGGGTGATCATCGAGGGTTCACAATGGTTACCGATCCCATTATAGCGACCTAAAGAGGCATCGTACAGGGCAAAAACTTGGAATATTTTATTATCTGAGTCGCCATGGGCTGATGAGTTGGCGATGATGGATGAGTCGCCTATAAGCTAGCATAGCGCAAAAATCGATCTTAATATCGCCTTAAGAAATTCAGTCATCTTGTCTTAAGTAACCCATAAACTGAACGAATGAAACTCGTAATAGTACAACGTATTTTTAATGACAAAGCATTTACATATAACAATAGGCTTTCGAGCCGTATTAGCAGCTAAATTGCGAGTGATCTAGTGCATACCTACACTTTGTTTCTAATGAATAGCGTTGCGGAAAACCTGAGGTTCCGCTATCGGTCACAAAAACAAAACTCAGAGTCAATTAGGCAGTTTATATTTTTTTTTTGTAGAAAACAACATCACAACAGGAAAAAGCGTGAGTCTCAATTCTCAATTGTAGTCATTGACATTCAATACATAATTCCATTCATATCTGAACATAAATATCTTCTATCACCAGATCACCCTCACCTGGCATTCCACTCGGCCATCTCCTGATTTCAAATGCCTGCCAGTAGGTACTACGCTGTTTTGATAAAAAGGTAGGTATCAGTTTATCAGTAGAACGATTCTGCAGTTGTCTGTTAACGTTTGCATAACCGATTCTGTGTATGTAATCGTATTTCCAGATCCATTTATCTCCAATTCTAAAACACTGCGCGAGATTAAAGACAGCTCATTCAAGTCAGTAAACAACAAATGAGAGTAAATAAATCTGAATTGAAAATTACAGCCTCGCGTCACGGAAAATCAGCATTTTGTGTCTAATAATTAGGAATTAAGGTTTAAAGGCAGTGATAGACGAATAAACTGTAACAGGGTATATAATTTATTCTTAAAAAAAAACGATTTCAACATTGAAACAGCATTTTTATATATCAAATAGAATCATTTATAGCACTACAAAAGTCTCACTAATTATTAAGAAAACGGAAGTATTTTCATATACAAACCACAATCAGATACAAATTTCCATCTAGACCCATTTCCATGTATTACAAAGCATACGATACATCTCAGAAGTAAATATTCCATAAATATATTTCTATTTAAATTCATAACATTCAGAAGGTAGGTATGTTTCCATTTAAAACCCATAAATAGGGCAAAACTCTCAACTATTTCGTAGAAATAAGCTTAGATTTGTAACGTTTAAAGTAAATACATAATTATGTATGGTGTGACTTGAGAGTCACACACAGTTACATATTACAATACAATTGAAAAAAGGGTTCAACTACCCGTTGTCCTTCAAGTAGTGCTCTTGCATTGTAGCCGATTATCTATGAATGACTACAGATCACACAAACTGCAGGTTTTCATCGTGTTCAGCAATTGATAGCTTCTATCAATTAATGCCCAATAAATAGACGACAAACAAGAGCCAGAATCCATCATGTCATCGTTAATTACATTTACAGGAGAATGGAGAGAATTAGGAAATAGTCACTTCAAGTGGTATCACCTACTAATCTCTTCTGTCGGCAATATTTTTTATTTACAAATGCCATGCATAAGCCAGAGCAGCCCGAATCAGTAGTTCAGTTCCAAAACGCAAATTGGAAAAAGACAAGGCTTGGCCTATCAGTGCGGAAGCATGTGATATGATTAGAGTGTCATTTGAGAGGAAACAGGGTCAATGTCACTCCAAATCTGAGTCATTGCGATTCAGGGTTTTCTCAATAAGTTCCGGTCAGTATAGCAAACGTCTTATCAGTGGAAAGTATTAAAAAGGGTTTCAAAAAATGCTATTGATAGACTTCAGTATATCCTGCCTGATAACGGGATGAACAGTCTAAATTAAGATGTATGTAAGACTTCCACAACGAAATGCGGATTACTCAAGGCTAAGGTTGAAGGTCAAGGTAAAGCTAAAAATATAAAAATGACACAAGTATTGTAGTGAATAATCAAAGGAAGTCAGGATTAAACAAAATAAAAAATGGTTGGTCATTAAGGTGAAATTATGGAACTTTACCGCCGTTTCGCATGGTTCCGCGTCGATGCCGATTATTACATATTGACGGTCAGGGCAGAAGTCACTACTAGCAAACAAGCTGGGAACCACACAATGCATTAATCTGACTCATACTCCGAAGAACTTGACGGAATATGTGAAGAGGTTGATGGACGTGGTTCTTTCTTCTTCTTGCGCCTAGGACGGCTAAAGAGCATATCCCCACCAGGAGTCGGTGGGCATGAGAATTCTTCCGGACCTGGGTACTGCTGGAAACATGGGAAATTGTTATCGTTCTCCTCATCAGAGTCCATCATTGGAGGATGTGGCGTATTCACATCCGTGTCCGGTAGGTCCAAGGGAATTTGCTCTGTGTCCATGTCCATATCTTCCTCCTCCATGTTCGCAGCTACTACGTCTAACCCGACAGTAGTTTCCAAGCTGAGGGTTGATAAAGCACCCGGCTCCTCTAAAGACATGCCTGCCTGAACGAAGCTGACGCTGTCCAAACCACCGCTCGTATCAATTGGCATATTTCCAAATCCCTCGAGACCACACGACAATGGCGTTGGCGGTTCATGAACAAATGTGTCCGTGGGAGGTTGATGTTCGTCCTCATCAAGTATAATGAGTGGGGCAGGTGGCTCGTCATCGTCTGATGAGTCGTAGCGCCGTGAAAATGGTTGAGAAAGCAGCTCCTCATCGTCGTCAATGTTTTCCATACGCTCGCTGGCAAGGGTGGACCCAAGACGCCCAAATGTAAATGTCTCAGTGACATCATCCGGGTTCTCTTCTTCTATTGATGATTCTTCCAATCCTAGTCCAACTTCATCGTCAAATGTGGAGTCTGCTTCTACCAATTCACGCTCGTGTTCTTTTGCGATTGCGAATTGAGCCACGAATTCGAACGGTTTTCGCCCAGGGAATTGCTAGAAATTGAAACATTCAATCAGTACAGAGAATTTCGATTTCCAGTTGCACATAGGTATTCAGCATCATGCCCATTCTAGTTGTGGCTAAAGTGCGAAGCAGTATGTCACACGAAATAATTGATTTTGAAAAGGTTGAAAAAATAATTATAATTAAAAGAGTTAATTTAGCAAAGAAGCAGTGTCATGTTATGACCGAAGTACCACGCACTTGAAATGCATTTCTTTTCGAATCAAATCAGTGGATATGCACGAGTTTGCATTGCATATTAACCACAAAATATTCTGTGTGCCCCATATTTAGCGAAACTTACCTTGGTAACAAATTTGAGAATGGCATATTTGCTAAATTCCTGATCAGCCCGAAGACCCCAGGAGTAGCGAACAACAGGAGGGTCAGTGTCCGTAATCTCTTCTAATGCCAAATACGCAGTTGAAACATATTCCTGTACAAACAAAAAATTGATTATTCAAAAAAATGTTCATCCGCATATCTATACGATTTTGATGAGCATGTGATTTTTTGATTTGCATGTTGAATTTGAATGCAAGTAAATCTTCTGATTTGAGCTCAGCGGTTTTAAACACAAATTAGTTCGGGCTTTGATGCCGAGGATGATTAAAAATAACAATTGTAATCCATATGTGTTTCTCCGTACCTTTTTTAGGAAGGCTTTCAAATGTTCTTTTCGACTGCAGACGAAGTCATTGAACTGCATGGCCACCAAAATTTTATTCCAGATCATATCTAGTTTTCAAAAACAGCAAAAATACACCCATTAAAGAATACCTCTTCATGTTAAGTAGATTTTAGTACTAGAGTATATGAAATATGTATCAGACTTAAACTTTTAATGAGTAAGGAAAGCCAAGAGCGAAACATGTCAGAATACCAAGACTACAATGAAGTAGCTCGGTTTGAGTTGACAACGTGCGTCTTTCTGTCATCATTTACATCATATTGTTTACCAAGTAGACATTACTACGTTTTGCCCGATTGTTGAGTTACATACTTTAGGGTGAAATCAAGGTGCAAACGGAAAAATATATAATGAGATTAAACAGAACTGTGATTTCAATTTTACTAGTAGTTAAGACCGTTTTTAAGTCCGGTTAGGTTTCCTTTAAATACATTTGATTTAAATTCATATTAGAATCGTAATGAAAATTATGTATAACGAGCAAAACCTCTGGGATACTATATTGTACTGAGCAGTAACCAGTAACATAACCTAAACCATGTTTAATCAATTTTGTAAAACACCCTTACCTTCATCAATGCTCCGGTTCAGCATGAAAATAACAGTTAAGATGAGGAATAGAATACTTCGCCGACAGTCGACATTGTGATCCCTCGGAGTAACCATGTCAGCTACACTCAGATGAAAGTTGCTGACCAGAATATACATTGGAAATAGCCCACTTTTCTGTGTAGTTCCAATTCCAACTATTTTCATTCCGAAAATCTGCAATTTAAAATTATAATTAGTACTAGTATCATTACAAGATTTTTGGTAGTTTCTACATTGCAAGACACGAATACTTACGTCATTTAAAACACTGTCGAGCTGCTCAACAGTTGGACCGAAATCTCGAGCTTGTAAGTTCATAGCGTTTTTTATAATATCAGCCTTCTTCACAGGAATCCGTTTGTGCTGCATGAGCATCATGTACATGAGCACATTGTGCACCAGTTCCTCCAAAGGAATTCTGCTTCCGTCGTCGGGTTCTTCGTATTTCTTGGATTTCTTCTTCTTCTTAGTAACGACGGTTGTGGTTGCTGAGCCGGCTGCTGTTGAAGTAGAAGGTCCTGTTGCGGCAGTCGCAGTTTCACCGCCTTCTTCAGCATCATCATCATCATCATCGTCGTCGTCATCATCATCATCGTCGTCGTTTTCTTTGTCACTATCGGCTTGTTCTGCCGCTGGACTTGAAGGCGTTTCTTCGTCGTCGTCGTCACCACCAGTTCGGGAGGCACCCGGAGTCGCGGGTGGAATTCCCGGAACGGATCCTGAATCTTCTTCTTCATCAGGGTCAGATGAGGCATCTGCTCCGCGACCGCGTCCACGGCCACGACCCCTACCCCGGCCTCTAGGAGAACCTCTCGTTCCTCGTCCTCTGGCCCGACCACGGCCTCGACCACGTGGTGCGGCTGGTGCAGAAGGGGAAGGCGGTGGGGAAGCTGAAGGAGAAGGAACCATGACGTCTTCTGGGAAAGGGACAGGGATAATCGGTTCATCGCTTAATACGCTGGTGTCTGGAGGCCCATCAGGCTCATCGTCAATTGGCGTTTCAACGGCAAATATTGATTCTTCAGTGTCAATCATCCTTCGATGCATTCGACGAGCTCTTCGGCGAGCTCTGCCTTCCTCATCACCTTCAAGCTGTGAACCAAAAGACGATGCATTAATTACAATTTGTTTACTGCAACCACTCACTAATGGATTGTTAAGTATCTCTACCTCATCGTCTGAATGTTCCGCCACCATTGAAGATGGCGAAGTTGGCGAACCCATACTCATTTGCGCTAAATTCCCCGCTACGCTGGGGCCGAGCAGGCTATCGATGTCAATATCAATATCCATATCAATAGGGGCGTGGTCCGTGAGGGACAGAGTGGGCGGCCGTGACTCGGCCAGTGCTGTCAGTCGAGATGATCTTCGAGACCCTCCAGGAAATGGTAAGTCATCTGCGGTCAAGATTGGTAACTCAATCACGGGTGGAGATGGAGGGCGTCGCCGGGGTGGTAAATTTGTCGGCGGTGGCATCATCGGCATTTCTGGTATTGGGAAGGAAGGCTGTGGCCTTTGTTCTGGTAGTAGTATGGGCTGGGATGACGGTATAGTAGGAGTTGATTCTGATGCTGGTAGTCCTCGTCCAGCTCCGCGAGCTGTACGCGCGCGACCCCGAACACGGGTCATTTTCAAGCAGTCACCTGTAGAAATCGTGCGAAATGAGGTGTTTCCCGTGAAAAGTCTAAAATTTTAATTTACCAAAATGAAAGTCTAACGTAGACTTACCAGTAACTTGACCACTGATCAATGGCAACTGCGATGGTAGAGTTATTCTCCTTAAATGCTCTGAAATACAAATCCCCGCCGAATTTCCTAGCACTTCAACAAAGAAAGTAGCCCACTGAATGCAATTCTTGACTGAAGCTACGTTGTTGTTTGCTATGCCTGCGATTTAGCCCGGAATAAGATCTCATTTTTGATTTCAGCGTGGGCCGTTTTTCCCTCACATGAAATGTCAGCCGCTCTCAACGATTTCAAGCCATCAAGTTGAATGTACACTCCGAAGATCCATTCCAGAATTCACATTTAAATATCAGGAGCTACACGTATTTTGCCATGCTCCTGTGTAAACAACAGCCCTCCCTATAGAACTGTTACCGTCAGCGTCAAAATTTACGTCTAAAAATGAAACGGTCATCTATTTATGTCAAGAATTCTATCATTTTGATTCTGTACTAAACGTCAAACGTCATGTCATGACAGTTTAATGTTCAATTTATGAAGTTCAACTTTCAACCAGATGACTGGGCTGGTAACTCAATATGATACAAAAATCAGATTTTTGCTGATTTAGGTATATTCCACTCTGTCTTAAGACTGCTACGCACAGAACTGCGACCTTTTGATGGTTTCAAAATGGCCTCAAATTCTGCAATAATTTGACTACGGTTTACCTAACAAAAAAATTGTTTTACCAGTGCAGGGCGGTGCACTTAAGTTCTCCTTTAAACATAAGTCAGAAGAATCGATACATTTCAGTCAAGTTCTTAAAGAAGTAATTTACATGGTATTCCTTGGCTTTCACGGAAACGTCAACTATAATTTTGCTAAGTAGCCATGCAACCTTTGAGTATTCGAGTTCCGAAATCTTACTCTGTGGAATTTCGTTACCAAATTATTTAAAACATGTACCGTATTTTACAAATAAACGCCCTGGGCTTATAATTTTTCAAAGCCAAAATTTTAGCTCTTCTTAGTAAGACCGCAATGTTAAAACACAACATATGGTCTATTAATATGACCAATACGGCATGTGCCGAGCTGCGAGCTCCATAGCACACAACCTATATTGTTGATATACGACGGGTAAGTGATTTCGAACTATAATGGCTATCTCGACAAATCGATGTGCTTTAATACTTAAATCACTCCATTGTTTGGAATGACGGTAACATGAGGCTTTGAAGCATGATTTCCGAGTGTGAGCTGTTCCGTAGGAATCAGCCCTTGAAACCACGCAGTCGCCTCTAGTAATGGTCTCCACTGGTCTCCGTCTCCACCCGTTACACGGATGGGCCGAGTACATATGTACAGGACACAGATCAGAGGCCTAAGCCCCTGCTTTCTCCCTATGAAAGTCACCATTCTAGTAGATCCTAAGATCATTATTATATAAAAAACTAGCCTCTCTCTATTGTGATTGTCACTGTTTCATGAAGTCATCTACCAGTTAAAGTGCAGAGGTAATTTTATTTCAAATCTAGCATAACCATAACGCAATATTTTGTATTTAGCAGTCAGCCCCTTTCTATGTACTCCCTGCTCATTGGCTACTAATTAGGGGCTCTTTCACCTGAACTGCAGACCTAAATACTAGGCCTCATCATCATCAGTCCATCTGATCCATCAGACGACGTAAAAACTCCTGATCTCGCCTCTGCTCTGACTCGAATTCTGCCAGGTGCAAATTAATTGCAGTGGTACACCGCAGCACGACACGTGTACATCTCTACGAATTATCAATTAGCCTTTTTACGAGGCACCAGGCAAGCTGGAATCTGGAATGTCACTGATTTTTTAAGAATTGGAAGGGGACGGAACATTTTTGTGATAAGCGGAATACAAGGAGATTTTGAAAAATGGCGTCCTCGGCGGCTGGTCCAAGCCAGGACAAGACAGTCAACAAAGTGGCTCTCTGTTCAGCCATTTTTGCTGGATTTGCCTACGTGGGGTACTCTGTAGTCAGAACAGCCTTTCATCGACGCAGACGGGAAGGCGACGGTAATTGACATAATATCAATTTTATTACATATTTTATTAAAGTACTTATAATTAATATTGTGGAGCACGGAGGTAGTATTTCGGCACAGATTTCAGTGTTGCCAGATGGCAAGCAAAATATTCGCTATGACCAAGCTCATGGCAAGGAGTTGACAATAAACATTATATAAATACGTCATAAAGCCATGGTCTGGTCGCTAGAAAGCAAATATTAAGCGATATTATACAAACGATCGAGTTTGTGCGAATTCTTGTATCCACAATTCGCGTACAAAAATTAAAGACGACATACAAGCGCCGCGTTAGCTTAAGGCTTTTAGACTGCTGCTGTCTCAGTATCCTTCCTAAACAGTAGCCATTTTTGGTACGCGGTGAATTTCGGCTAAGAGACCACAGGGAAAAACTTTTGAGATTTTGTTTTTACGACTCATGAAATTTGACCCTCCTATTCAAAGTGTTCCGTTTTTGATCATGGCTTGCAGCAGCAGTACCCTTCCATCCCATTGTACTAATACAATTACATGCATGTGAAACCATCAAATAAACTGGGCTGATAAATGAGTAATTGCATAGAAAGTGTATTATAAGGTCATAAACTCGTGTGAGTAATTATGCTTTGCTTGCGTTGCTGAGGTCCAATTCACGGTGAATCATTTGTTTCTTGTTTGAATCCACAGTTAGTTACCCCGAAGGAGAAGCTCGCCTCTACTTTCGCCGCCTCTCTCAAACGACTCAGACGGATGCTCTGCTTGGAAATATGGACATGTCCAACTCAGGACGTGTCATTCTCCGACCACTCTCTGTCCAGGAACGGATTCGAGAGCTCAATTTCAGAGCTCGACATTTCGCGGACACTATGCTCGCCCTTCAGGGACATCCGAGATCAACGTCGAATATGCTTGGACCGCGGAGCTTGCAGGTAGGACTTTTACATGGAAATTATTACTGGCTGTTGAGTGCTTCTCACGGTATTCCGTATTCATAACCAGGATATTTATTTTAACAGTGTTCACCATGGAGCTCACCTAGGATCCTTAGCCCTGTGGATATTCGACATTTTATCGCTAGCCGATCATCAGACAACTTGTCGCTTGTGCCTGTGGATGGGTCACCTGGTAGACGACGTTGGTCACGGAAGTCATTGGCCAAGAGAAGTCCAGATGACATAATTGTGAGTTCAGAGGAGACAGACAGAGCTATTGCGGATATCAGTGAAGAGCTCAAAGAGAAGCTCGAATCCCTCAGTCTCAAAGGAAGGTAATGTCTAACATGGAATAAACCAAGCATTTTGGTAACACCCTAGAAAACTGCTATAAACGACTTAATTTTTAGAGCTATGGACCCTTACGAAGCAAAGACACTGGTAGCCCTGCTGTACGCGTCCGACGAAGGAGTATTGGAACGAGCCCTTGTGACACTTGCCAACTTGGCAACACTAGAAGTGAATCAGAATAATTTGAGAGAAGCAGGCTGCTTGCTTCGGCTTCAGAACTTGTTAAGTCATCCTAAAGACGAGGTCCGATTGGCCGCTGTTCGAGCTCTAGGAAATATGGCTCTCAATGAGCAGAATCAGAAGGAAATGAAGGTGAGAAATCAGATCAAGAAAAATTATAAATACTTGACACCGAGCTAATTTAAAATGGGTATTTATCTCCACAGACGGTGCTACCCGTTCTGCTATCCTTCGTCAACGAAGCGTGCCGGAAGGAGGAAGGAGAGGAGATGACAGAAGCTGTTCTGACGACCCTCGCCAACGTGGCTGTCCTGAACAACTGGCACGAAGAGTTCTTCACGTACCTTCACTCCCTATACTCACTCGTGGATGAGGACTCATTGCCCATCAAGTTGCAGGCACTCAAACTCCTCGTAAACCTTTCAACTAACCCTGACATGGTGCCCAGTCTCCTGGGAGCAAAGGTAACACCGCTAAAACTAACGATAACTTTAAACTATAACTTTTTGGCGATTTCAATTTGATAAAACGACTTTAAACTGCGATCCAAGGTTAACTAGATAATGAATTATAATGCCTTTATAGGCTCCATCACGACTATACTACTTGCTGTGCAATGTGGATGAGGTGGAGGTCCTTCTTCGACTAGTCACCCTAATAGCGAACCTGGTCAATACTGCTACGTCTCTGAAACTTGACCCTACCTCGGATCTCCCTGCTGCTGACAAGGCGGCTTCTCCTGATACATTGTAAGTCCATTTTAACATATACAAACATATACGAGTTTCCTGGAACTGCCCACTATTGGAGGATTTGTCCAGTGTGTGACAAGTGTACATGACGAGAAATGAGCTCCATATTTCGATTTTAAGGTTTAATTCGCTGCGTATGGTAATCTTACCTAATCCCGCTTAAACTTAAAGTTACTGGTTAAACCAAAATGTTTCCTATGTTTGAGCAAAAGCTTCGTTATAATGCGAGAAATATAAGTAGTTTTAAGATGAAGACTTCTCAGTATATTTTACGTTTGTTGTTTCAGTTATGCTGCAATCTTCGGAGTGAATAATTTAGAACGAATGAAGGAAAAGACAGTAGAGCTGACGACTCATTCCGATGAAGACATAAGAATTCAATCCCGCCGCCTCCTCAACGCACTGATCAAGTCATAGAATAGATGAGCTTAAAGCTTCAATTAATTACATATTTACGCAAATCTTTATTTAGTTTTAAGTTTAGCTAAGTCCATTAGACTATATTCGAGGAGCACCACTGTTGATTTCAAGCAATATGACCAGCTACGACACGACGCGAACCAAGCGAAACGAAAATGCCCGCTGAGCCGACGACAAGACAAGTACCAACGTGATAGAATTGAATTGAAATCTTTTGCTGTGACAGACGTTTGAAGAATTCGTGTCGGGCAAACACGAATAAATGCTGCTACTCTGCAAGAGAATGATGATTCTCCTGTTCTATTCGAGCTAAGAGCTAATTCGGTTATAGTTTTTCTCAATTGCTATCTGGAGTACTTATTGAAATACTGTATTCAGAATTCTGATGGAGGAAAGATTGGTCGAGGTTTATGTGACAAAAACTTTCAAAAATAGTTAGCAAAATTTATAAATGCTTGCTTTTCTGCAAATGCTCGGTAACTCAATTGTTCTATTCGAGTGGACGTTTTTTCTTATAAAGAAATTGTTAATTGTGATCGGGGTAATTGAAATGTAACAAATGATATGCTGTCCTAAGAAATCTGGTGGAGAATTGATCGTGTTTATTTGCACTTGCACCACTACTGCTAATAAGTGCAGAGCACCTGCGAGTGCTCAGGTTTTGAATCGATCACAACAACGTTATTCAGCGAGACACAAAAGATATATTAAATATATGAAAATAAAGAATGCATAACCACTGCTGAAAACGCGTATTCCTGATTGTCTATAATTTCATGCATATATGTAGCTTGAATATTAGTTCATAGAGAAACTAACTGAACTTGAGTCCAGCTTAGCATAATTAACCAAAGGTTACACTTAAATAAGTAGCTCAGCTCAAGCTTATTTAGCAGAAGCATGCCGGTACAGCATAGACAGGTCAAAGGTGGAGAATCATATGAACCCTTTGCGCTATATGCAGTTCAGAATTAAATTCTAATTCTTGCCGACTCTAAGATTTAGAATGCAGCAATAACTATCATAAAACTGGAAGTAGGTATTGCACATGGCACATATGCATATTTCTTTTACTTCGTGTAAAATTTCACCTCTCTCGTCAACAGGAACATTTTTTAACTAGCTTCTATTTACAAAACATTAAATATTTTGAGGATCAGCATCCTTGCGGGCCTCTTTCCATGCCTTGGTAGTTTCAATTTGGTGCTGGAGTTGATATAAATTCTCAATCTTCCGTCTTTGTTGGATCTCTACGTCCTTCAGTACTCCGTCATGCAACGACTTTCTGTGAGAAATAACAGGAAATATAAAATTCTGAATATAAATGTCAACATTTCATGATGATAAATGCCACATTGGATCGTTAGGCGTACTAAAATTAATTGTAATCGTTTGAAAAATAATTTACCTCTCAGCATACTGCTTGTAGTGGATCTGGGCAATTAGGCCAGCGGTGAAGAGGCAGGCAGCACCGAATGCAACTTTAGACGTTGTGCTCATTTTCTATTAAATAAAATAAAAATAAATATAATAATTTATAGTTATTAAATAAACGTTATATTCGAAAATGCTTAAATCTATAATCCTGGGTTTTTTTTAATGTAAAGATTCGTTGTCAAATGCATTATAAAGTGACTTTTAGACCATTATCACATTATTCCTAATTTTTCGATTAGAATTAACAATTAACACCAAAATAAGTACTTACAAGATTTAATGCCCATAAATTTTAGTAATATAGACTGGAAATTAAACCAAAAATCAGAGCTGTGATTACCAACGCTATACCCCAGGTCCCAGGTTCTTTAATTCTGACAAAACAATTAAAGTATAAGTAACTTACCACCCAATCGCCAAGTAATTCACACGAACGTGAATGCTGATGATTGTTACGTGTCTCTAATTATTGATGGCAATTAATAGGACTAGAACGTCTTGTATTCATTACATAACTGAACACAAATTACAAAATTAAATGCGAAAATGTGACCCTAAGAATTAATTTTGTTACGGATTTTTGTTCGATGTGAGATCTCTTCTGTATGGCGCCAAACTTTTCTAAACTCGGACCACGTGCGTGAGATGCTAAGCTATGCTACCGCCGTCGGCCTCGACCCCCGACTGCCAATTAAAATTAAATCACGGTACTAATTAAGCTTAAAATCAGTTAATGATTACTGAGCATAGCTTTTAAAATAATAATGCAAGAAAATCATGTAAGAAGAACCATCAAAAAAGTATTTTATTGGCGGCGGAAACTGGCAGGGAAGATCAAATGCTCCGGGATTATCACAACGTAGAGATTTAAAGTAATAAAGTTAAAATCACAGCGTAGTTGTGGTAAATGCTTCTACGATTACATGATTACCCGAAAAACGGAAATACCTTTCCTCTTGATCATAATTCATAAAAAAAAACATAATGTCAAAGGTACAAAATAAGTTCACATGGTATAAATATTTGATATCGTGATTCGTCGTGACGCGAGGGAAGAATATAATATTATTCACTTATGGCAAACATGGCATGACTTGATAATAAATCGATATTTTAAGGAAGAAAGCTGTAACAGAATGAATAGTATCTTTGGTATTTGGATATTTCAGTATTCTTTCAGCAGCACATCATTTGATTTTATCCAGTCAGAGGAAAGAGATCCACGGAAATCTTCTCGTTACGTCCCATCATTCCAATTGTTGGATAGAACCCTCCGCGTGGAATCCGTACTTCTTTGACACCCAACAATTTGCCGTTCAGTCGAAAGAAAACCTAAAATTGAAAAAAAATTGAGAATTTAGTTCACAATTGACTTATGGCTTCAAGCTTGAAACTATTATTTTAAAAACGAAGCAAATACCTTGACTTTTTCATCATAGACTAGATTTATGTTATTCCACCAGACCTCATCCTCACTGTCATTTAAATCCGCATCTTCATCTGACGGTGCATCTTCGTCTCGAACATCCAGAGCCTCCAATTCATCTTGATCAACGCGCTGGGCAACCCAAAATTCTCGTCGCAGTCTTCGAAGAAGTTTGACTCGTTCTTCGTCCAGATTAGGAACATAAGCGGTTTCTTCCCAAGCCCACAGAGGCTTCTTCCCGATTCCGTCACCGTACGTGGCCCTGTGTAACGTTAATAGGTACATAGTATCTTGCTGAATAACGGTGAATGTCAGTCAATACAAAATACTGTATTTGCCTAAGCTTACACGTCCTGAGCTGAAGGGTCACCGTGATTAATTGGGAATATGATTCCACAACCTAGCACATCATTAGCTGCACACCGTGGCCCAAACGGGCTTCCAATTCCACTTCCGATGAAGAGCTTTCCGTCGTCAGCATGGAAAGCAACAGAGCCGCGGTTCCATCCAGGATGCTTCGTGACAGGATAATCCTGCAAGCAAAAAATCGTTAAAATGGTTCTCAATTATTTAAACGTGGGTATTTATCTTAATTTTTTAGTCCAAGTATTACTTTTCTAGCTACACCAACAGCAATATAGCATGCATCGCCAGGTTCCAAAATAGTGACTTCAAAGTAATGATTGATTGGACTCAATGGTACTTCACTCTGAGCAAATCCGTTGTCGCTGACGCCGATTCCCGGACCGACGTATTCCATGATCTGTAGAATCAATTTATTACCAATTGCACTAAGTGTATGATGAAAGCATTGGTTATGGAAACTTACTGTTCCACCAATAATAACATCCCGTGTGCGAGTCCAAATATGCTCGTGAGTATCAATCTCCATGGGTACTTCTACGTCGTCCCCTGGGACAGGGAGGGGCAGCGGATAGAAAGCATCATCATCGTCATCATCTTCCAAACAATTGCGAGAACGCCCACGGGACGTCTTGGGTCGTGGAACAACCGCACCAGGCGGTAGCAATTGTTCACAAAGTGGTCGCAAGCTCAGAGTTCTACAGAGCTCCTCTTCATCCTCAAATTCCGACGATGACGACGACGAAGGATAGCTATCGTCGCTCTCAACTTCAACTCTGGCCATGACAAATTCTGTTTTCCAAAAAGCGTAGACAAGTTAAGTGGCCTGTAAACCAAGTAAAAAAAAGTTTCAAATTCGGGTTGTACTTAAAAATTGATTAGTTATTGTGCAGAACTACCCAAATATTGTCAAAAAGATTTAGATTTAGATTGACATACAATTCAGATTCTTAGTAAGTACGTTGCAAATCTAGGAACAAGTTTTATCCAAAGTACGGAAGGCAGGCTTCAAGGTTACGGGTTTACAATCTCAAATCCTGTCGTAACAAAATGTACATAACATTCAGATGATATTATTCGAAATACATAACCTCAGTTAAGCAAAGATTTAGCTTTTAACTTCAACTTACCGGAAAGATTCTTGAGTTACGGGTACAGTTACAGAGCATTCAGTTTCAGTTTCACCAGTCTTGTCAAAATCCCTCACATAATCCTCTACTACTCGAAGTCCTGTCACGTAATTTTTATAGTTTCAATTAATTACCAAGTGACAAGGAAACGATAGCTTCAAAATTTCAATTGTTCTTCTACTACTGTTGACTGTGCCGCGATCCACGATCCGATCCATTTAATAACAACTAAAAGCCATTAATATTGCCATTTAGTCATAACTATACGAAATAAATGACAAATTACCCACCTGATTCGTGATTCTTAGTTCTAAATACTAAATTGAACTTTAAATGGCAAAAAAATTTACTGTTTGGCAGAATAGTACTCAAGCGTACAAATACTTCCGTTCTGAATTGATCCCTGCTGTCACACTTGTCTTCCTATCAACTGTATGTGTCAAATTCCTCAGCCTACTACTGTCAACTGTCCTGGGTCACGAGCAGAAATAACGATAGTATTGACCCGAGGTCAGTGCCACTGCCTCGGACCGATCATGGTCAATGTCAGTATGCCTCTCCAGGTCGCAGTGTGTTTAGTCAGTCGCCTTCAACCTCTCAAAACAAAACAGTTTTCAAATGAAGGTCAATTCCGAGTGCCCGGCAACGGATTCCGTCATGTCAGAAATAACATCATGCAGATGGCAGCTCCAGCAAAGCGGCGCTCTTATTCACATGAGTCAATTTCTTCAGGTCGGCATTTTTTAAAAGACTTGCTTGTCTTGTTTCTCCAGTGTGTTAGGTCAGGTCATAGGAATGATAGGTCACAAAGCTCAATGCAGCTATGATTTGTGCTATTTGCTATTCATACCCAACCCAATTGATCCCACGATAATTTGTTTGAAACAATCTTAAATTGAACGATTAGATATTCTCGTGTCAAACTAAAATTATTTGTAATTCTGAGCATTTTTGTTTTTCCGTTACATCTAAAGTACCTACTCAAATATTTTATACATTTAATTAATTTTTAAAAACACTTTATTCGCATAATAAATACAGCAAAAAAACATTACAATTGACGCGCCGAGATTTGGTTTTGCACGTCTTGCCTTAACCCTCAAACAGCCAACCGTGTNTTAAAGTTCAAGTTAATTTTTGGGCATTATCTGCATTTTCACACTTATGTGTCAAAAATCACATTATTACTTTATTGACTGAGCGGTTGAGAAATGGAGTGATTTGCATTCAAAGTGAAGGCATTATGGCCTTCAACAGGGTGGAGCCCTACGAGAGAAAAGTTTTGAATTTTAATTCCACTGAAAAATGAGAAAATGGTCTAAAACCGTGGTTTTCTTCTTGCGACAAACGTAAATCTTTCAGTTTAGATAATTAAAATTATATGTAGCTCCATTCAATTCGGTCATCTAAAATTCTCGTCTTGCAGAAGGTAACGTATTATGTGTTCTAACTCAAGCATTGATCACGAAAGATTTCAAAATATTTTAAAAATAAATGTAATTCAAGTTAGGCAAATTTAATGGCACCACCGTGACATGCAACCCTGATGCCTGACTTTTATGACTCTCAATCAGTCATAATAGTGTGAGGCTTAGTTTGCACTTCCTGTGAACGTGCACTCTAATCTTTAGCTGAGTAAGCATTATCTGAGTTTGGAATCCGAAATCATGGAACTCAACTCATAACACATTCTTCATCTCAGCACCAGGATTCTCGCTTATCTTCTAATATTTTATTAGTTGTTACTTGGAAAATACCGTTTTTTATTTGCAAAAAAAAATTATAAATTCTTTCGTTCATCGTTACGATTACGATAGCCTTAGCTTTCACTTTTAGCTTTGCTTTTCTTAATATTTTGAAGCGGTCGGCTTTCGGATGATGTGCCAGAGATAATCAGATAATGCATTAGGGGCATGGACACAGATAATACATTGAGAGCATGGGGATTTCGGCAGAGTTGCTTGAGATA
>VNWX01000815.1:0-18323 GCA_009869905.1 Ceratophysella communis
CGTATAACTTTAGTTACGCGTACCTAGCAAATGGAAAATAGAGATTCTATAAAAAGCTGCGTGCTTCATATTTCACAATGAGAATGAGTGCTTGGGAATGAGACCTTTTTGACACTATTAATTATAAAATAGTAAACGTTGAAACTTGACTAAAAAAACCAACAGGCGCCGTCAGCACAATAAGCTTATTCATGCTCATTTGGATGTTGAGTTCGGCATTAGACATGTTTTTTTTCGTCCATGAATTTTAGCCGAATCGTTACAGGAGAGTAATTATGCTGCAGATTAATTGTATGTTTTAAAATAAAAGTTCAAGTCTCACGTCAAGTAGACTATTTACAAATGTTAAAAACTACATAATTAAAAGTTCTTAGCAAAGAATTAGACGATCTTTTTGGAGGCCTACATTCTTTTTGTTATCTCGGTGATTCACGCCGAAATATAATAAAAAACCATCTACAAGTCTTGCTCGCGCATAGTAGCCCAAAGCATGGGCAACGCTTGAAAAGAGCTTTAAATTTCGAAACAGGAACATAATTTGCATTTACATTAGACTAACCATGTCGAATACATGCAAGCCGCACCAATATATATAGCCACAACATTATTTATAACCCATGAACTTAACAAGGCGACATTTGCCAATGTGGCATTATATGGCTCAAGCTTGTGACCTCCAAGTATGTCAGAAACCTAGATTACGTTGGTAGCATGGCACAATTACTTTTCACTTTTAGAATCAGCAAATTAATGCAGGTCTAGGTTCGGCGCTCTGTGTTCTGAAGCACTGGTACACCAATGCTAATTTATGTTTAATTTAATGCATAATTTTAGCTGGCCCCTATCATACAACTTCTACTACTCACCTATATAATATTTAATTCACTAACATCAGATTTACGTTAATAAATTCACTAGCCTAATAAAATAATGTATATTTGAAAATAATCTTAAATTCATGCACTAAATTAAATAAACTTCGGCTGTCTCCACCAAAGCCACCTATAAACAACCAAGCATAAAATCAATCATAATTTTTGTAATTTCTAGTAAAAGTATATAACGAGGAGCTATTCAACATTCGACCAATTAATGCGTTTCCCTTCCACATTCTAATATTGATTTTGATCTTTGCTAACATGTCTAGAGGCAGATCTAATCCAAGTACCAATCATTATTTTCTTAAATTTATATTTTTGCTAGTGTAAGGTTAGCTGAATAAATTTTAATAAATTTTCAAATTGTAACTTTCTAAATTCTTAAATTTAAATCCACTTGCGTTATATTGTAAGAATATGCCTAGTTTCATGAAACATCAGCAATGATTATATTATCATATTCATTATTTCTAGCTTTGGTAACCAAATTCTATTATTCCAAGCAAATATTTGAGTCAATAAAACTACCTAACAATTTTGAATATTGAATGAACAGACTTAAAGCTGTAGTTTTTTTTAAAATATAGGATTAGTTTCTGCTGAATTGATTCACTTGAACAAATATTTTCAAAATTGTCAAGGCTGACTAAATTTTAAACTAAATCTCAAAGAATTATATAACTAATTGAATTAGGTAATTATTACAGAAGCATCAGCATTACAAATTTTTGCCTTAGTCCACGATTAAAATTCGGTAGTTTATTTCAAAAACAGTTTACCAAGCCAATCCTTTCTCCCTAACAGAAACTCAGCTTCATCCGGAAGTCGTCTATAGACCTGATAAACAACTAAGGCAACGTCGATAGCTTCTTCATTTCTTTCAAGTCTGGACAATGCAACACTTTTGCTCAGAAAGTGCATCCAGCGTCTCCTTATGTTCCGGTCCATGAGAAATCATACGGCTTGCCAGAAGCTCTTCCGTAACTTCCAATTGGGAAGAGTAGTTTTCTTGTTTGAAAAAATTTGCAGCAGTAGTATAGAGTATTTCTTGGAAAAGCCCTTGATCAACTTTTGCAGCTGCCAGCGGTTTGATTTCGTTCAATATTTCCAAAGATTCTGGGTGTTTGTCCAATCGACAGAGGCCTTTGGCTTCCGAAAGTTTGAGCCCCAATGCAGCCATACCTGTCGGCTCAGAGTCAGAGATGCGTTCCAATATCGGGAATGCAGCACGAAGCAACTTCAATCTGTTCATCGGACATTTTCAATAAATTAAGCCGTTGACACAAATCGGTGGGAAAGAACGGATATTCTTTAAACACGTCATCGTAATTCATTGCGTATTTCCAAACGGACATTGAATGCAGAACTACTTTTTCTGTGGAAATCGAAACCTCGGAGCCTGAAGACAAATGTGGCTGCAAGATATGCACACCGAACTTGAGGATGTCGATCATGGTGGATGTACCAGGAGGAAACGCCAGCTGGACAACTCGTTGGACCAGTGGTTCAATACAGATTTTCTCAATTGAGCCACTGATTACAGAGTAGTTTCTCAATATAATGAGTTGCACGACCAGTGTCAGGGGATCAGGAAACATTTCAGGACCCGCAAATAGACCAATGGGAATTGAAGTGTTTGGATCGAAGTAAGACACGATCGAAACTATTAGGACTGCAAGGTAGTCGTGTTCAGGTCTTCTATAATCATTGATTACTCCAAAAGTCAACATCCAGACTTTGAATAACGCTTTTTCAACTTCAGTGAGCTCTACACCGGCTGGAATTGGCGTATTTTCATTGTGGTATAATTCCATGTACATCCTGATTGGATAAGTCTCATGCTGTAGCTCATTGTTGATGTATGCGATGGCCATTTGAATTGGGATATGGTGAAAGTGCAGAGTTCTTGCGAGCAGGTGTACATCTTGCACTGATTGCTCAGGAGTAGCCAACATTTTGTTGAAATGTTTAACTGCCCTTTTCATGCTTCTCGCTGAAGCTTTTGCCGTTTTTTTATCAGGACCAACGCCTGATTTTTTAGAAGCCATCGAAGAACTGGTTCCGGGCTTGTCGAAATCAGTTGCAGAGCTGGTTCCGGCTGCTTCGGTTTTCCCAGAATCGGTTGCAGAACTGCCTCCGGCTGCTGCGGCTTTCTTCAAGACAGATGCAGAGCTGGTTCCGGCAGCTTCGGCCATTTCCCAATCAGTTGCAGAGCTGGTTCCTGCTGCTTCGGTTTTTCCAAAATCGGTTGCAGAACTTCCTCCGGCTGCTGCACCTTTCTTCAAGACAGGTGCAGAGCTAGTTCCGGCAGCTTCGGTCATTTCCCAATCAGTTGCAGAGCTGGTTCCGGCTGCTTCGGATTTTCCTGAATCGGTTGCAGAACTGCCTCCGGCTGCTGCGGCTTTCTTCAAGTCAAATGCAGAGCTGGTTCCTGCAGCTTCGGCCATTTCATAATCAGTTGTAGAGCTCGTTCCGGCTGCTTCGGCTTTCATCGAATCCATTGCAGAACTGGTTTCTGCTGCTTTGGCGCTCTCAGAATTAGTTTCAAAACTGGTTCCGGCTGCTTCCGCCATTTCCAAATCACTTGCAGAGCTGGATCGAGCAGCTTCGGCTTTCCCCAAATGAGTTGCAGAATCAGCACCAATCGCCTCGGGGATGTCCACCAAAACGGTTGAAGAACTAATCCCAGCTACTTCGGCGTTCTCGGAATCCACTGCACAAATGCTTCCTGCCGTTAGGACATTCACACGTCCAGTCTCAGAATTGTTTCCAGACGATCTGGATTCCTAAAATAAGTTATTCCAAATCACAAAATTATAAACTTAAACACCATACCGATTCCTTAAACACTTTGTAGTGATAGCCTGAATTCGGAGTTCAAGGTTTAATAAAAATTTAATACTGGTAAAAATTCTAAAGTTAATTGAAATGCTCTAACTAAAATGTTCGTAGGTTATATTTTAGCGAGATAAACATTCATATTCTTATCAAATACTCGTTCCTTTCTGGAGAAGATCTGAAATTTAGTATTTCGTTTGAATTTAACCTCAACCTCAACTACCGGTGGTCTGGCGTATAATTACGAAAAGTACAAATATTAATTGAAAATAAAACCACCCACGTAAAAACTCGAGTAAATACTCAATTTACCCAATTACGGTTTTAATTCTTCAGATTTTTTTAAACATTTTAAGTGAGTCATTCTTTTGTCTAGAGCTTAAAATCTAACCTCATTTTTGAATATATAAATTGAATTGAAGTTAATAATCATTTGACTAATTCTTACTTAGGTGTTTTTAGGTTTTATTCGGGCAGTTTAAATCACAAACATGTTAATTTGATTGCCAGCTATTTGTTCTTTATACTTTTAGCGATGCCCTCCTCCTGATCCCATTCTTTCCGTTACCTCAAAGAACCAGACTTTTTTTTACATTTTACATTTAAATATTTATACGGAACTAAAATCGGTAACAATATCAACCTCAGCATCGTATGTACTGTTTGTAAGATGGGACAATTAAATTCTAAAGACATTCTGATTATGATAGTTTCCAATTCAGGCACAATTTCGTGCAGTCAGCACGAGAGTTAAAAAAGAAATCAGGAATACTCACACAAAACCGATTTAGATGTATAATCTTATTTGTGAGCCGATTTGCAAGGCCCAACATCTCCTCCATATTCATCGTATTGCTCATTTCCATGATGATTAGCTCAAAATCAGAACTCCTTGGTTTCGGTTAGTTTTAAACTATTCAGATGCTGGGACAGCGACCCGATGATCTCAAAAAGTCACAACTGTGGAATTTTTAAAGAAATCAAGTGGTTTTAATTCGGTCAAAAGTAAAAATCCCTGAAGCGCACAAGCCAAAGGCGCTGCGTGAAATATTAATTTCACAAAACTAGAAATTTCTACCCATTGTGCTCGCCGCTCAAGTGATTTTTTTTATTAATCCCCCTGATTTACCTGATGTAGTTTAGGATTAATTGAAGTTAGGAATTTTAACCTCAAATTTAATGCAAAAAATCAGTTAACTTATTCAGCGATGATGGCTGCCCGACACACCCAGTTTTCCTGAAGAAGTGAAGCGTGCTTCTGAAGTCGGGCGGTGGTGGCGCGGCGTCGTGGCAGTAAAACAGGGACCAAATGTAAGGAGGTAGTGGGATGTGTGTGATCCTAGCTCCACAAAATGGCTACGTACACGTAAATGCATGGTATTGGTGGATTGTCGTGAGCGTGACGTCGACGTCTTGTGTCAAAATGTATAACTTCAGTCCGCGTTTGTCATGTAGGTAGTACTACTTCCTTGTAGATTGCAAACACTTTTATCAAAATGGTTCTGCTCATTGATTTGATTACCTACGTATTTTCTCAGAATTGACTAAATCCGGCACGTTCTTAGGATCTCTGTTTAGGGTTTCAAATATATAGGCGTCATGTCGCAATTTACTTGTCTGTGTAGCTTGGAATGAAGCTCAATATGTATTTACCATTAAATTCCCGCAGCTCGCGGTTATTGTTCCAATACCCTACATTAAACGTTGGCGTTCTTCCTTTCCTTAAAGACAATTGACCAATTTTTAAATAAATAAGCATGGGGTATTTTAACCATTTTCCGTGCATTTTTCCATTTTTTTTTGGCTTTTCCGGTTAGCTGTTATCTATCACTAATTTTGAGTAGGTAGGCATGTTCATGAATTAAGATTTATCCGCCGAGGTATTAGATTGGCTTTACTACAGAAAATGAGTCAATGTCTTGTGTCAATGTGTCAATTGTCACTTGAACAGACTCATGAAATTATTGTTAGACGTACGTAAATTATTAATAGACTTGTGACGTTTCGGTGTCCATCCGAGGAATCAAGCTTCAACATATTTAAATTTACATGCTTTTACGGGTCAAGTTTAACTAATAATTTTAGAATTTATGAGATTTCTGATAATAGTGTGTGTGTGTGACAATATACAGAGAGCCAAAAGGCATGCGGCAAACATTATCAGCTAAATTTACCACGCACAATTAGTTTAAATTTATTGAGCTTCTGGCAGGAGACATGATTCTTTATAGACTTGTGAAGTTAAAATAAACAAATTTCTTAATGTAGGTAGCTCTTTAGAAAATTCTATGATACGTGATACTACACACAACGCCAAGCTAGGTACTCAATATTCTATGTAGAAAATAGCCAACTCAACAAGGCTTGCGAAAAACAAAGTGTCAGCAAAATATGTCTGCCTAGAATTAAACAACCATCTCAGTATGGCAGAAGAATAATCACCACCAGGATTATGGGCAAAAGTTTCTACCCTCCTTCGACAATCAAAGTGTGTGCTATTGCTTACTGTATGTAAGAATAAAATCTTCGGGTGAAAACATTCCTATCTACTGTTTAATGGTAGCTGTGTTTTCACCTCGCTAGGCTAGCCAATTTAAGTCAAATGTGTGCTATAACCGGTAAAATTAGAGGAATCCAAAGGCGAACGTTTGCCAACTGTGGCAATATTCCTATAGTGCCAAAACCATAAGTAGCTGTATGAAACAATATATGTACTTCAAACCAGTAGGCAAACAACTTAATGCCTATAAACAATTCCTATAACAATTACAAACATAAAAGGTGATCAGTGATCACAAACTCCATCCATATACTAATCCAAACGGTTTATTTGTCTATTAAAAGCATTGAAAATTTTGAACAAACAGATGATATTATGTAATTACATGCATACACAAAGAACGGTGTACTTCCCGAATAATATAGGACTATACAGTAAGTATATAGAACTAATTTTCTATTTATAAATTGGTCCCGTAATTGCCACAACTGAGCAACTTCTAAGCAAGGAATCTAATTTTAAGAATTTCATATAAAGATTTCTAAATCATACCTCACTGGGTTTAAACAAAAAAATCATCAGCATAACAAAGGTTGCATAGTTTCAAAATACATAGAACAAAGGCACATAATCCACATGCTTCGCAAAATTATTTTGTTTCATTAATCAGTTTGTCTATCAAACCTTTTGACGTGACCATGAACTCTTGTCCACCCGGAATTCCTGCCCACATTGGGTGAAATGCGCTTCAGAATTTCCAAAGCGTCCTCCTTCCTTCCAAGATTCGCCAGTGCGATACCTTTGTTGAAGACAGCAGTCAGAGTCTCCTTATGCGCAGGTCCTTCAGTGATTGTGCGTCCGGCTATAAGAGCTTCAAGGGTTACCAGTTGTTGAGCGTAGTTATTCTGTCCAAAATAATTCATAGCAATATACTCGAGGAGTAGCTGGGGAAGAAAGTGATTGACACCAAATTTTGTAATTGCCAGTGGCTGAAGTGTATTCAATATTTCCAAAGACTCCGAATTCTTATCTAACCGGCAGAGGGCTTGTGCATGACAAAATTTTATAAACATTACTTCTACATGAGTCGGCCCATAGATTCGTTCCAATTTCGGCGAAGTAGCCATGGCCACTTGAAGTTGCTCCTTGTGTCGACCGAGGATATTAAGCTTTCGACAAATGTGGGTCGCTGTGGAAGGGAATTCTCGGATCGCGTCGTCATATTTCAATGCATATTTCCAAACAGACATTGCATGGAGAAGCAGGTGCTTCGTAGAAATGCAAGTAACCGAGTCAGTAGACAAGTGTGGGTTCAGGATTAGCAGACCGATTTGCACATTATTAGAAATGATGAATGGAGGAATATTTGACAGGGTCATTCCCAGTCGGACCACTCGTTGGATTAGGGGATGAACGCTGCAGTTTGCAATCGGGCCACTGATGACAGAGTATTCTTTCAAAACGTTTAGTTGTTTGACCACGTTCAGTGCATTGGGAAATACTTCAGGATGCACAAATAGACCCATAGGAATATTATCCGGTTCGAAGAATGCCAGAATCGAAATTATTAGAGTTGGAAGGAAGTCGTATCCTGGTCTCTCTTCATCAATGAGTGTTTTGAGGGTTAACATCCAGACTTTGTACGTCGCCTTTTCAAGTTCAGTTAGCTCTTCACCAGTTGGACACGGTGGAACTTCTTTTTTCAACAAATCCAAATATAGTCTGATCGGATACGGTGCATTTGGTATTTCATTGTTAATGAAAGCGATAGCCATTTCGATCGGGACAGGATTGAACTGCAGAGACTTTGAAAGCCTGAGTACATCTTGTACCGATTGCTTTGAAGTAGCAAACATTTTGTTAAAATGTTCAACAGCTTTTTCCATGGTCATCTCTGAATCGTTTTGCATTGGCATTGGTTCCATGTTGGAACAGTTAGGATTGCCGCACTTTCTCGGTGTCCATTTTGTGTCAGGGCCATGTCCATGCGTATCAGGTTTCTTGGTAGCAGGACTGGTTCCGGTCTTCGTGCGTTTCTGCGCATCAGAACTGGTTCCGGTAGCTTCAGGTTTTAGCGTTGCAGAACTGGTACCGACCTTTTTCGGTTTCATCGTGGCAGAACTGACTTCGCCAGTTTTGGATTTCTTCAACTCAGTTCCAGAACTTGTTCTGGGTTTCTTTGCCGCAGAACTTGTTTCGGCTTTTTCCGGATCGATGGCAGAACTTGTTTCGGCTTTTCCAGAATCGATGGCAGAACTGGTTCCGACCGTTTCTTCCTGTATTTAATTCAAGAAAATTTGCAAATTTAAAGTCGATTTGAACAACAAATGTAGGTACAACCTCTCCAAATTCAGAACAAGGAAATTTATTCTGAATTATGTAAATTTCATCTGCTTGATCTTGAGAATAAATTTAGTGAACAACTTTAATCTCGGGAAAGTAGGCTTCTGGTGCAACCATTTTGAATGAATTCAATTTAAATATTCATATATTCGAATAAATTCGAATATGTGGCTCACATGGTAAAAACCGCTTTTGGCACTCCATATTCCGATACGTTACAATTTACAGTCATGGGGATAGGTCAAATTAGGGCTTTATTCATATCTGATCTAATAGTAAAATACTATTTTCTCGATATTTAGAAGCCACTGCTGCCCAGCAGGTAAAATCAAGCGCGAGCCTCTCTAACTGATTGCTTTCTCCGCGGATAGCGTGAGAAATTCACGAATCTAGCGAGCGCCGCAAGCAGTTTCCAGGGTACCTAGGACAACTTTAAATGTTACGGTAACGGTCAACTGTGTTTCAAGCATTCATCAAGTCCTAGATGGAATGATTTCATGATATAACTTGTAGTGAGGTGATACGTGATATTCTCACGCTGCTATAGGCAAAATACGCCGTCGACCAACTAGCCATCGATCAAAAACGTAATCGCCTTATCGACCGGACACGTTTTGCTCTGACCAAGGGTCAACCAAGACATTAGCTAAACTAGACTTCAGCTGGAAATATCGCGGATGATTGTATTAAATATGTCGGGGTACATAAATTACCATGCGCCGTACTATTCGAAACACCTGGCATACGTTTTAGATAACTTTACAGTACTTACATCAATTTGAAGTTTTTCTTTGAGTTGATTTGTAAGACCGTCCATGTTTAAATCCAGATTTTGCTTGCCAGGTTGTCTAGATTTTGAAAAAAACGAATAAATTTGGTGAAAACGTAGTTATTCCGAAATTTCGATTCTGACTTATTGAACCTGTTGCGCGTGCGCGTTTGCAAAACACCCACCCTAAGAGAGCGTTAAAAGTCTATTTTTGAACCAAATTAAATAGTGTAACTAAAAACTGAACAAAATCTATTATCTACCCTAACCTATCACCTATGCTAATATGAAGTTAATAAGTACCATAAACACAGAAACCACCAACGGTAACCACTTATCTTAAGGCCTGATGGCTCATCTAAGTGGTTACTGTTGGTATTTGCAGTGCTAAATGCTAATCCTCACTTCAACCTTTAGTTTGGTGGATAGTTGCGCTTCGAGCATATTTAATTTAGCACTAGGCTAAATCTGCTTATTATTTACCTTTGAATAATCAATTAGAATATATGCAGGACAGCGTCCCAGGTCTAACGATATACTACCGATAACAACTGATTCCGGAGCCGGCCACACCCGATTTGCGTGTCTCCAATCGGTGAAGTATTCTTGGTCGAGATCAGGAAGAGCGAATAAGATATAAGATTTTAGTATTTAGCTGTGGCCTATGAGCGTGAAATACGTGTTTGAGACTTGTGATTGTGACTCATTTTGTAAAGTCAGCATTTAACGTTAGAGAGTCTCATGTCAATAGGGACTGTAAGAAAATCATGTATAATATAAACCATTGTAACGGATATAAAGTAGACCAACGATTGGGAGACAATTTCAAGACGGGAAGATTCAAGCTTAGAAGTTCAGCATATTAAAAATTTGGTCTAGTTTGATTAGAATATGGATGCTTTGGGATGACTACACTGCCTATAAGCTTCTGAGAATTTTTAGCGACACACTGCATTTCGGCGCGTTTCTTTACTTGGGTGCTATCAACTGAAAAAAGAAGCATCGCGTAGCCAGGATTATTTATTATGGAAAAAATAATAAATTCGTATTAAACTAGTAAATAAATACTTTAAATGATGTTGCCTTTACCAGAGTTAGTTAGTGGTTCATTTTGTCAACTTGCTTTCATTTGCAGCTGTGTTTATTTTATACATGCTGCAGAGCAAAACGGGTAACATATGTCTCCCCGTTTAACGTATTCAAAAAGGGGACGACCTGCTGCGCTCGCGTAAAACCGTCACGAACAGAAAGTGCGAATTGCATAAGTTATCCGTTGTCGGTCTAATAAACGCGTTAACTAGGTACCTAACGCTGATTCCTCTCTCAGAATCAGGAATAGCTGATTAGACATTTAATTTATAATCTCTTCAGCTAAACAATATATGTATTTCACGGGTTGACGGTTGACGCCAAGCCAATAATGCTGTGCTGAGTATTTACAACCTACCAACATTTCGAACGCCAATATTCTGTACCATTCTATGCTATTCTAGACATAAAAATCTTCGCAGGATTTTCAAGTTTACCCTGAAGTACCACGCATGCATAACACTGATTTTTAAAGTAAATATTTACAATAACAACCTCCGCGAAACAAGCGGTTCTTTTGGTACATGTCGGGTAGATTAATTTGATTTCTTTCAGCTACATATTTTTGTATGGGTATGGGTGTATTAAATATTTTGAAGCAAAATTCTATCAAACTATTCATATAAATTTTAAAACATAAATCAGACCATTTCCGACCAGCGTATTGTTCATTTTTTTTCGTTTTAAATTTTTTTGTAGTCGTCCGTGCGGATCTTCCTATATACTTGTTGCTAATAAATATGGAAAAATCGGTAATATATATATATATATAAAAAGTATGTATGCCGACCGGGCCTTTCTGAAGCGTTATTTCTTCTTTCGTTTCGTTACATCAGCCTTTTAGATAATTCAGTTTTAATTAGGTATAAGTGAATCACGTAGGAACTATTATAAAAAGCTAATAATGCTCATAAATGCTGGGAAGCTTAAATCAACCCAATTTTTTTTTTACCTAATGCAAGTTTGACAATCCGATTTGCAGACTTATGTCAAATGGGGTTACAAATTGCTGTCACCGTCCCCCAACAGGAGTCAACTTAGAGTCTGCATGTATTTGTACCTACTATTTCAATATAGGACACTAAATCAGCACACTTATCCCGTACAGTTCAAATGTTTCATACAATTGAAAGCTTTAGCATAAATCAATCCGCTCATTCGTAGTTCGGAGTTTCGTAGTACTGCAAGAAAGATAAGAATCACGAAGAAGAATATTCCGTCTCTAATCTAAATGCATCATTTCTCTCATGTCCAAGTCTATGTCAATTTCCCTCCAGTTAGGCCGCATAGAACTGCACCCATCCATCCAGATCAGTACAAAGAACAAGAAGAAGCATGGCCATGACCGTAGACTTGAAGAGATTCCTTTGTCCTAGATTCGACCTCGAACAATAACAAAGTAGAACCCATCATCATCACTTTGACGCCGTGCTTCAACTCCACAGGTACAGGGTACATAATACATAATATAATATACAAGAACGAAGATCCGAAATGCCTCACTTGGTTCTGCCTTCTGCCTCTGCTGCTGGACGCTGCTGGAGGAGGAGGCTGGCTGAAGACGCTATTATCTCCCTAGGGATGTTCATTAGCATGGGTTGAGCCAAACGCCTACCTGTTGCAAATTGCACTAGCAACAGCATAGCATCTCTGCATCTGCGAAACAAGGCTATTGTATTCTTGTATCCTCCGCAATCCTCTCCCAGTTCGCCAAAAGCATCGTCTAGCTGGAATCAGCGGCACTAGAGGAGCTAGCAGAATAGATATCCATATGGTTACACAGTCTATCTCTTCCTTCACGGAAACGAGGAACACTTGTCGATTTGTCTGTAACTAACTGAGCGATTATCCTTGAGCATTTTCTGTTTTGTACGTGTCCGTGGTTGGGCTCTTTGATTTGCTAGCAAAACCAAGAAGTTGATTTTGTCTTTGTCCTTCTGCATATATAATACTTTATTATCATTCCGCATTGGGCTTTAGCTGACATCAACATCAACAACAGTAGTCACTCTGTACTGCGTCAACAGCAACGTGAGCATATTTCTGCGTTCTAGCCAAGCAGATTAAACGTGAGGCGAGGTAATTGAGTAAATATTGCTTATTTTTATTAATTGCCAAAACTGATAACTTTGTGTGGAGCTGTTGGTTGGTGCATCATGAGCAATACAAAACAAAAAGTCAAGTCAATAGCGATAGCCTGGTGGTGGTTAGGGAAGCGCATAAAGTCCCAGCTTTATTCCATCCACTTGTTGACAATAATGCTTTATCTGGTTTCGGAGACATAGCAGCGTTTCATCAGCGTCTGGTAGCTTTACTAAACGCCCTAGTTTGAGTTCATGGTAAAGGTTATCCGTCCCAGCTTACTGCCTAGTAGCATATCGGCGTTCATGGAACAGCTTAATCCCCAACAACTCAAGCATAGTCCATGTCAAAACCCTCATTTTTGTTTGTTTGTCCTGTTTCACGGAAAAGAAGCCTTTTTAGTTTCATAAAAGTAGAGGAGGTCTAGCTGGACGCTATCAGTTCATGAACGGTTACTGACATTACATTTACTACCTATCTATTTTCCACTGCAGAGATTAGCTCACGAAGTTTCTGAAGAAATAAGCATAGATTTTGGATTCAAGAAATATTACCTGAGTTAACCATGGTTAAAATTGAAGGTACTTACAAGCTGGAGCGAAATGAAAACTTGGAAGAGTATGGAAAAACTATTGGTAAGTTTCCATTCCAATAATTGCGATTTTAATAGTAGTAACAATAGCGATTTACTCTTAAATAGTTGCAGTTGCAGCAAGTATTGTTTGAAAAAAAGTATATCAAAGACGCTGTGCAGGCTAACTAAACAGGCGGACAGGTCACTTTAATCCGGGAAAAATGGTTAAAAGTTAAAGGCAGAGGCCAAAATGTCAAAAAGCTCGTTTAAAACACGGCAAAATTTCCATTCTCAGCATTTGAAGCTAACGCAATACAATATGCCAAATATGCAATATGAGATAGATAATAGATTGAGTAATAGGCTTGAGATTTTTACCAGAAATGTCCATTCGATGCTGTTTGAATTTGAAAAGGTTGACGCCATTCGACATGACGCCATTTTCATTTTGTTTCAGGGATGGGGTATTTTGCCCGAAAGCTCATGCTGATGTCTAGGCCTGTGCTCGTCGTGAGCCACGAGAAGGACGAAGAAGGGGATGAGGACGATACCTGGATCTTCCAGACGGTTACATTCTTTGGTACGTAAAACGCATTTAATGCAATAATTAATTTAATTTACTGGCGGGCGGCGGTGCTTGTTATTACATCCAGTCTCTTTTAATCCTTTCAGACACTGTGGAACACAGCTTTAAGCTGAACGAACCGTACCCTGAAGATATGCCCAATGGCGACGTGATTGAGGTGAGCCATATAATTTTAACCTTAAAAGATTATCTAATGTAATCCGGTCGGCGCTTCGTTTCCACGTGCATATTTTCAGCTGGCTAAATGCGCCTTAATGTTTTCCAAAATTTCATTGAGTAATCAATAATCAATTATATTCCATTACCTTTAGAGCACGACTACACGTGAAGGCGACCATACATTCATCACGAAGAGCAGCCATGAAGTTATTGGAGATTTCGAAAGGATTTATGATTTCGACGACGATTCCCTCGTAGTGGTAAGAAATAAACCTTCCTCAACCAGCAGTCAATCAAACTTTAAATGTAAAATAAACCTTGATTTTCTGTTCCAGACCATGAAGCACAACGGAACTGGAACCACAGCAAAGCGATTCTACAAGCGACAGGATTAAGACAACTGATAACGCCAGCATTTCGTACTCCTATCCGACGCGGCAAATAAAAAAAAGATATCATAAAATAAGATAATGTATTCTATTTACATATTACATTAAATAGAAACTTTGTTCAAAAAAAATATTTAAGCCCTACTTGAGCCCTTATATTCTGTAGGTACCTCTTCCTTCCTACGCAGAAAATCATGTTACCAAACATATATTATTTTAAAACTACAATTTGTACTTTTTTATAATGAGTTGGAATTGGTTTAAATTGTTATCTTCTATTTTCTAACTGTATTTCATGAAAGATTCGAAATATATGTGAAAATTTAACATGCGTAATTGAAGCGTGGGTTCGATAATCGGGATGTATACATATATTTACATTGACTTAAGCATTGAGCAAACTGGCGAGGTAAAACAAATGACCGACTCCAAAAAAAATTCCCCTAATACAGAAATTATTGCCAATATTTTTGCATCACAAATTAGGACTACATATATAGTAGTAGAAGGTCAGAAATGCTCATTCCTGATAGATTTAGCTTCGAATTCATGGTCGAAATGTTTTTATAATTCAAATAAAGCGGATTTTCGAGATTATAATAATTTTAAAAATTAATTTTTCTCTAAACGCAGCTAGTTGGAGGAGTCCGCACCACATGTGCGCTCTGTATTGGTAGTAGCTAGGACTGTAATGTATGGTACGTCGCATCATATGGACACGACCTAAATAAATCTTGAAAATTATTGAATTAAAATTTAATGAAATTATTGAATTCAAAAAATATTTTGACCATGAATTCGAAGTAAAATCTATCAGGAATGAGTATTTCTGACCCTATATAGTACTAATTTGTTATGCAAAAATATCCGCAATAGTTCCTTTTTTTTTTGGCGGGACCGAGGTTTTTTAATTTTTGTAGTGTCCAAATTCCGTCAAATTCAACGCAAATCATGTTACTCGGTTACTTTATGATGCCTAAAACAACTTTATGCAGAGAGGCATTTTTTTCTAACATTTTTTAGACCAGAATCAAGAAAAAGAGGCCTTCGGTAAGGTCCTTTAATAATATTTAATGATGCCAGTAAAATAAGCTGGTCATAGTAAGACACTTGGGCTTGAGTGTTTCATTTATATTTCATCCTGTAATTAGCGAATTATTATAATATAATTATACGCAACTCTGCAGCTTAGGATTAGGCGAATTTTACATTCATCGTATTGCAAATTGCAATCATTCGCTCATGAGATGATAAGGGTAAGGGATGCTTCTCTAAATGCTAGCTAAGCTAGCGTGTATGAAGAAAATTTTAGGTAAAGCGTTTTGACTAGTCAACAATTTCCTATTAAAGATTCGAGCAAATTTAAATTTGGCCAAATGCTCTACCGCACAAAATTACTACACTTGGACCAAAAGTATTATTTCAATTTATCTAATATGTACCTACGCACGCGTGTATCATGGCACCATAGCAGAACTCATCTTTACCTGAAACTTGGAACTGTGACTTTTAATTTCAATACCTATTTGCGTCAGCTTCTGAGTACACTGTTCGACAGCTCGACCTCTACGGATTTACTTCAACGTCAGTCAAACGGGTAAATCCTTGACGATGGCGTCTCTGACGCAAGTTCGAAATTCACTGGTTACAAAATTCCTTCGTGGAACTATTATATAAATTATAAACTTGTAGGCCAAGGCCGATCGGGTTGAATAAGAACCTAAAAATATTAATCCCATCAAATGGACTCGTTTTATTTTATATGCTTTGCTTACATTTCTATGTATAGTAATAGTCTTCCATCGAACATTTTGGAGCAAATATTGAAAAATCTTATCTAACAAACTGGTACATTGATCAATTTCAAATACGATCGAGCCTTAAAACAGCAGAAATAATTTATATTGGAAATCATCAAGCCATACAGTATATAACCAGGACCAGAAGAAATTCATTTCTTATCTGATCTCTTATCTACGTTCCATTTCTTGGAATTAAGTTCCTATTACTGAATTACAGGCTGAAAGCTTCTCGTAATGCTAAATTGAATGTGTGTGCTCTGCGTAAGGGTAGATCAAACATCAAACCCAAAAGGTTAATTGAATGTTTTCAATAAGTCTTTCATCAAAGTCAAAACCTGCTATGCTACATATGACTATGAAACATGACGTTTCAATTCAGAAAACATGAGCTTATTTTTCTTGTTTCGTATTTCTGTTTCCCTCTGAAACCTCAAAAAAGCCGTGACTCGTCGCGGTCGCGTCGCGTAGTCGCGTCGCGTCGTGGTCCCTGAGCCTCAACTACTACTACTGCCTCCAGGATAGGACCCACTACCACCCGACGCCCACCCACTTCTCCTGCTCCTCCGTTTCTCGTTGCAAATTACAAATGCGTAGAGGGTTTTTCACATTTCAATCCTCCTGGCTTCTGGGGTCCTTTGTCCTTTGTCCTTGGCCTTCAGTTCTCCGCCTTCTTAGAACAAAGAAGAAGGAACAACGCAAGCCTAGTTGGCGGAATTCCCTGCCCTGCGTTTTGACAGTATTGGGTGTCTCTATCACACTCATTTGACTCTTTCCAACTGCGCTGCGCTCGCTCATCAATATTCAACATTTGACCTTAGCTGACCAGACAGACACCAGAGGTAAAAGTATTTGTAAAGTGGCACTCAACGTTGAAAATGGCGGAAGGGTGGTCTGCTGGATTCGGGGATGAACCCGAACATGTCCAGGAATCTGTCAATGAATTAAGTTACGAGTAAGTCATATTTAAATTCAGATTCACTATTCAGTATTTTGCTGAAATATTACTGAAGCTTGCATTGGATTTTGAAAGAAAACCCTATTCAATTCAAGTAACTACTTATTAGGATTTGCGCATTAACTTTTGTGATTTATGATTTAAAACTGAATACTATTCCATGTTCGTGTTCTAGTGCGCTTCACCGGGGTGTAATCTTCAATGCAGACATCGAATCAGACTTTTTCTTGAGAAACGACGTTGAACCAGAGGAGGAAGATGTTGAAGGAGCAGGTTTGGATGAAGTTGACTTGTCGTGGACACCGGACGACCCAAATCGGGCAACTGTGACAATGGATTACTTCCGCACAGCACCTGTGCCTTACAAAGTTCTGTGGCAAGATATGTTCAACCTCGTTGTTGGTGGTGGAGTAAAGAAGATGGTAAGACGCTTGAAAGATGTGGCATTTGTGAAGAAAATGAATGCCGAAGTGTACATAGTTTATCTTTCGTTGTTCGAGATGTTGATTTCTTATATGAAACGGGCAGGTTCTGGAATACAGTATGAGTAACTCGTATCCGCCTCCAGGGTCAAAACTTTTGTACCATTATTCAGCTTGGCTCGATGGAGCTCAGGATCCGTTTGATACTTCCGTTGGAAGAAATGCTGAATCGCTTATTGCTGGGGCTGAAGGAGAAGTTCTCAAAGGCGTTCGATTGGCCGTAGAATCGATGAAAATTCATGAAGTCTCGCAATTTATCTTCTTTCCAGAATACGCTTATGGAAAGTTGGGTTGCCCTCCCCGAGTTGGCAAGGGTAAGCTATTATTTGGATGTGATATATGATGTATTATAGTCAGGTATTTAGAATCAGTGTGCACAAGATCAAACTGATGCTGTTAACCGTCTTGCGTCAATTGAGCGCCGTCAATCGAGACCGGAGCAATTGAGAGCGCGTCAGCTGGGAGCAGGGCAATTGAGCGCCGTCAATTGACGGCTCTCAATCGACGGCCCTCAACTGGCTGCTCTCAATTGCTCCGCTCCAAGGGTGCTCAAGTCTAGGTAAGGTGGGTTCACTTTGAAAAAATCAACAACAAAAAGTTCGGCCATCAGTACGGGGCCATGTCCCCGTAGTGAGCTGCCTAGCAACAAGAAATTTCATTGCGGCCATTGACCCCTGCCCTGACGTCATTTCTTTTCCATTGCGTCAGGCAAACATGTTTCAGGTCTAGATTTGTGCCTATTTCGCGCTCACTGTAGTCAGTGCTGACTGATTTCACAATCGATGAAAATTCATGAAGTCTCGCAATTTATCTTCTTTCCAGAATACGCTTATGGAAAGTTGGGTTGCCCTCCCCGAGTTGGCAAGGGTAAGCTATT
>VNWX01000816.1:0-18317 GCA_009869905.1 Ceratophysella communis
GCGTAATCTGTTGTGTGGATATCAGAAGATACTAACCCCGATTAGCGCATCTTTCTGCTTATCCTGAAGCTGCGAAATGAGCCTTTGAATGAATCGCTCCTGCGACCCAATCACAGCCTTAAGCAGATTTTCCTGCTGAACCAACTTCTTGACAGGCATTCGAGCTCGAGCATCTCTACCTTTTAGGTCCAACAAATGCTCTCCACGACATCGATACAGATCTACCACATGACCCCTGTGATCCGTCACCGTCTCGTACCCCCGGGCATTCAGTGTGTACAGCAAATCCGTCAGAAAGGAGTTGATTTCCTTATTATCCTTATCCGCCATGCTTAATTTGAATTGAAGAACGTCAACAGCACTTTTCAAAGAAGCTATTTCACGCTGGGATCTCGATTCCGGGTCGTCATGATTTCCGTCTGGGGTTGCAGCACGGCTACCACGCTTTCGGGTTCTGGACGGACCACGGCTACTACTTGCACGGGTACTGGAAGCTGTTGGCGTTCGTTTTTCGGATTGAGACTGAAAAATCAGGGGAAAATTCAATTCAGTTCTGGAAATTTGAAGTGATTATACGGCAACAATTACCCTAGCCGATGCTGGTGGCTTCGCAACCTTCTGTGCCGCTCTAGCTCTGGTACCCGGACGATTCTTGGTCTTCGTCTTTTTGACCGGAAGTATCGGCTCACTCGGCGTAGCATTTGCTTTCACCGGAGTCGAAGAAATATTCGTAGCCGAAGCGGAATCGGAAGGAATGGGTATGTCCGTTTTCAGAACTTTGTTCATGGCTTGCATTCCTTTGGCTAGCTGCATGTTTTCTTTCATCAGAACACGAACTTGGCGAGTGAGCTGTTCTGCTAGATTCCTCTGCGAAAAGAATGCACGCAAATTTATAAAGCCGAATTCTAAATTATTTGCTTTCACCGAGCTTTCACCTTCTGCGTAATGATCCCTTCCAGGCATCCATTTTGTCGTTGTAAAGTCCGCGTCATTTCCGCTTCCTTCTTCCATTTCTTCTGCAGGGACGTACATTTAGGACAGTGTTCCACGGCACAAGTACAGGGCTGTTCTGGAGCAGCTGGCTCCGGTATTTCCGGCTCAATGATTGGAATTGCATTTGCGGTGATCTTTGTTTGACTCGGACTTTTCTTGTCTTCGGTTGCAACAGGCTTAGATGCTTTCTCCGCGTTGGTAGCTCGGCTTGATTTGGGAACTGGAGTCGGAAGTGGCTTGGCTGCAAGTGGGCTGGGCGGAAATGGCGGTGTGTGCAATTCGAAGGGGTAGCTGGAAGCGACCGTTTTGGGGCGCTTTGGTTTCAATTTGATTGGCTGAAAGCAGCAGGACAAAGGTCAGAGGTAGGCAAAATTCGAATTGCATTTTGCATTAAGCCAATTTACCTTAATCTCCACGGTATTAATCTTGGCAGTACTTCCTTTGAAATTGAACGCTGGTTCAGAGGCATCCCCATGACTCGTCACACTTTCTTCCGGTGGAACGACATAATTGTAGATTTCCGTCTCCAAGTCATCTTCCAATGACTCCCCACGATCGGTCATGTATTCCTTCGGAGCTCTGCCTTTCTTCGCCGGGGGCGTACCGAGTCTGAGCGTATGAGCATGGCCATAGTCTCTCTCCAGAGCAAGTCGAGCTTCCGGGATTTTACTGACCTTGGGCGCAATGAGCAGCTTCAGTTCCTGGTCATGACCCCTCGCTCGAGAATTATGTAGTCTCGCTTCTTCTTCCGCTAGCAATTCATCGAAACGAGCTCGTCCCATCGGATTTCCAGGACTTCTGTTATGACTGAAGAATATTTGAAATCCCGAATTTGAGTGTTTGTCCAGGTGGAATTGGCGTTGGAGTACGAGGCGGTGGACCAGAACCACGTGGAAGGTCTGGTAAATTCATCCCAGAAATTTTTGGTTTCGTCGGATTTGGATGATTCTGAGGCATGAAATCCGGAAGTGATGGAATTCCATGGAGCTTCGTATTTCGGCCATGGACAGGCTCATCTCGGTCAAGGGGATTCAATCGGTTATTTGAAATAGTTGAACGAGAGCGAGACGGAATTCTTCGGGGTTTACTAGTTTCTCCGGCTGGGGCTGGGAATATTCGACGCATGGTTCGGGAAATCACTTAAATTACGAATATTTAGTGGTCTTGGACTACTTGTAAGTGTTACAGAATACTATTTCCGTCCAAGGGTCCAGCTTACTATGCAGCTTTAAATTAAGTCCATGCTACCCCAGGTAATAACGCCTATACATTATGGAAATGACTCGTAATTAGGTTACAGTTTGATTTTCAATTTTTAAAAGAAAATCGAGGGTAATTTATGTCGAAATTATTCGTTGTTTGTTGTCAATTAAAGCCTCCGATTTTCCAGCAAGTTTTTGACATATTTGGGGTTGTCTTGGGGAAATGCGTACGTAGTGGACGGACTGTAAAAATGTACCGGAGCCGTCCCGTCGTAGTATAATTTTAAACTAGATTTAAATAGGCATTATTGGCTGGTTTCACGCAAAATCCTTTTTCGTTAACCAAAATAATCATGAAATCCATAAAAAATTTGGGTAATTTTTCGTTCGTTAAAGCTAGCCTACTTAGCTCAGGCTAAATTTTATGAACCAAGAAATTAGCCTGGACGTTCAACCGCATTTTGGAATAAATTATAAATTATAGATGCTTTCACCCATGCTTTCTCCGATTAGACTCAAAATTTAAGGCCGTCTCGCCAGCGCAGCCTATTGCTCATAAAACTAACTATTGTTAATCTAAAAACACTTCCTATAACTACATTTCGCTGCAAGTGACGTCAGAGCTTCTAAGTACTTGTCGTATTTTTAACATGTAAACGTAGGCTAATAGAGCTGCATAAATGCGTTTAGTAGCAGCCTAAGAGCCTCGTCAAATTGGAGACAAAAAGAGCATATTACTTAACGCATATTTTAAGATAAAATCACGGCTAAAGTAATGTAAGAATATAAGGCAAGTGGAGTTCTGTCAGGTATGAGCTTTGTGGAAAAGGGTGGGCTGCATGGCGTCGTCGTAGAAGGGAGCCCGGAATGCCATGTTTTATTTTTATTCGATCGTCGTCTTTTAGCTTTCAGTATAGAAATTGAATTGGAGGTGTGAGGTTCTGGATTCATTATTCTGCTCCGCTGAGGTCACCTTCCCGCGACCCTAGCCTGACCTCAACTCAGGTGACAGGCTACAAGCAACTGTTATCGAAGAACTTCTCATATTCCCAAGTAGCAACATTTCATAGGACAAACTAAAACTAACCAGGTAAATACCAAACGCAAGATATTTGTGATTTTGATATATTTTTGATTTTATAGAATTCATTTTAAAATTTAAAATTCTATCTCTATTGTCTGTGCTTCAGTATTTAATTCTTCGTCTTTGTATTAATTTATGAATTGCTCGCGATTGGCTGATGACGGTGCCGATTGAACAACCTTACTAAAGTTTCGAAATTTGAAAGTCCTTGCTATTTACATCATGATGTATGACATATAGAATAGAAAATGACCCAGGCCACAGGCACCAGGTCACCAGGTCCAGATTGCAGTTGCAGGTGGCTGGGTGGAAACCCCGAAATCGAATTTTTTAAGTTTTTCTTGGTTTTTGACGTCCCGATTTTTTTGAACTTACTTATCAGGACATTTCAGGTATTGAAATGCCTTGAAAACCTACCAGCCGTTTCACCTTTCTGGTGCGAATTATTTATCGACGTTTAACATTCTGTTTAATTCCTTATGAGTCCATTGTTGGCAACAGCCACCACTGTGTACAGCATACAGCATTACATTACATAACATCTACCTAGCCTAGAAAGGCTGTAACATTTTGTACTATGTAACTGAAGTACTGACTACTGGCTACTGGCCATCGGAACTGGCTTCGGTCATCGGCTGATGACTGTAATTGACTAGAATTTGAAATGGAAGTTGTCTAGACTTTGCTTTTGCTCGCCTCTGGACTTTCTAGTTAACATAATAATCTATCATTTCTCTCATCCCTACCACAGTTAAAACTACAGTTCGTTCTAAGCTTTCGAAATTTTAACTCATCTTCAGTCAGAACAGAAGTGCACAATGAAATGAATACGTGTTACGTACGGTTATTGGTTTATGATCATTTCTATCATTTCTATAATTTCTCTGTTTTCACTCATATGATCTCTTTTGTTTACAAAAAGGCATTATGCAGAGTTTATTCTTATTCATAGTTTCTTATGAAGCCTGACAGTGACAGCCTGAGCTTGATTGGATTTAGTTTTCTCACAATTATCTACCTGTGGGTGAAGAGGGAGGAATTTTTTCTACTGTTAACTGTATACTGAAATACAATGTATAAGCGGAACTGGGACCTCTATTGTTACAAAATTATTGCTAGAATTGTCATTTACACTTCAATTTCTGATTTATGTAGTCCAAGGTCGGAGCTCTTTGTACAAAGTCATGTTAGGTCATACTTTTCCATCTCAGAGGTCGTGTCGTAGGCAGTACTTACATATTTAGAATTTCATTTCTCTGTACAATGAAGTCAGCATCAGTTTAAAAATTCAAGCAAAAAGATGGACGACAGGGAGCTTAATACATGGTTTTAAACTTGTCATGAATTGATATAAGATGTTATATTACCGAAAGTTCTTATATTTCTGTATAGTGGCCCTGTTTGTGGCCTTGAAGCCCCGGAGGAGGAGGAGGGAGACTCATAGTTGTGTGAGTACGTTGTACCCCGTCCATTCGCCATGATCATACTTGCCAGCCAGAGGAATATACTCTTCTGCCGCTGCTCAGTTCGGGGAACGAGATGAGATGCGAAATGAAATCTTTTTACTCCACTCGTTTTTGTGAGCAGAAGAAGAATGAGCGAATAAGCCCTGCTGGGTTTGAGCCGGCTCGTGGAACATCGAGCATCTATTTAGAGTACCTGTGTTGCCAAGATTTCCATGATGACGAGTTCTGTGAACTCTGTGCATCTGGTTCTGGACTGGACAGACAGACTTCTGTAGTTTTCTAATTGGGATTTCATCTTCAGTGGTTAATGTCTGTTGTTACTTTTTCCAACAAAATCTCGTCTCCAGTTCGGTGCTTTTGCATTGGGAGGATCGCAAGTTCAGTTTAGTTTAAGTGATTAGGTGTTAGTTCGTTATCTATTGTACTATAAGTGCTAAGCCCATATTTTTGACAGGAAAGCGATCTAATACATGTATATATCCTCAAAGGTATGAGTAGAATTAGAATTAGAATGCCAGTTTTTAAAAGTTGATTTAGAGTATTGGCCTACCTATGTTTTTAACAGAACACTCGACCCTGGTAACCATAGCTAAATGTTTAACTCGATTGTGGACAAAGTTTTTCACGTAAGTAATTGACGATGACCTCAAACTAGGTATGAACAAAAGTCTGAAAAGGGTGGGAGCATACCCCGAAACCCCATTAGGTGGTACCAGGCGTCGACCCCCCTGGTGACCCAATGCGTTAACACATGGCTTATGGCAAGCACTAGATATAATGAACAATTTTAGCCCGCTCGTCCCCCCCCCCCCTTCAGCATCAGGCGATTTGGTGGTATGGGTGGGAGTGGGTGAAGAGAAAATGTAAACGCAGGTAGTATATTTTGCAGCTGAAGGCCAAAGCAAACCCTATCCCAAATCCAAATTCTCAAGCTACCTCGTATCTCGTTCCTGTTGTTGGTGGGTTGATGGTGGTGAAAACCGGGCTTCGGCTTCGGCTCGTGCTGGGTTTCACGTCCCGAGTCCTCCGCTCCGGCTCGACTTCTGTTCTGGTCTGGTCAGACCCGACCCTATCGATTTTTGAATTTGAGTCTGGAAGGGGGAAACCCAACAACGGGGTGCTGTTACCGTTACCATGTATTTCAATTGTCTTTCTTAGTTTTCGGAGTTTGGATTTAGGAGACAAAAGCTGCGATTTGATACCACACATCCATTCGGAATATCGTGTGTTGTGAGTTGTATATACATAGGTAATACAATACCATATTTTTTTAAAGCTTACGCAGGGAGGCTCATTGTATTTAGCTAATACCTGTTTCGAATATCGTGTTTCTAATTTTCGAATCTAAATAGATTTGTGTTTGAATGTTTTCATGAGTCATTCATAAGGTGTTCATTTCAATTTTTAATAACCGAATCCTTATTTTTCAGTTTGGGCTAATTCAAGATTCAACGGTAAACAGGAGTTCATCCGGCGAAGGAAGTCAACATGCGGCTGGCATTTCTATAAAACATTAGCCTAACCAAGTGTTTCGTGTTGTGTTCCTCGAGTTTGTTGTGTGCATTCATGTTTGACTGAACCTGAACAGTTACGGTTCTACAGGGATACGGATTGCATTGAAGTTCAGCATTCAGTAACTTCTGTAAGGTATGTTACTTTTGGTTTTTTAAATGCTTACCTGTCTTTCTATCAACTTGCGTGGTTGATATCACGGACGGACTATTATGCCAAGCCAGGAATTCTTTGTAAAACAATAAGCAATAACGTTCAACCTGAAAACCCTGCTACAATTTTTACGGGAATAATTGACCGAGTTAAGCGTGCCAGCTCGTAGCGACATATTTATTAGAATCCTAAGACTATTCAAGTTAAAAGTAGTAGAAAATTTCAAATTCCAAAGTCAAATTATTTTTTGAAATGGCTTAGTTGCATTGGCACCGTGCAAGCGCAGCCCGAAGCTAGTGTCCATCAATGCAACCTGTCGCTTAAGTTTAGAGTTTACCGGTATTCCGTATGATATGTGATATGAAAGAATAACAAGCGTGCCCCATTTCGTATAATAAATTTTTGATTCTCCGTTTCCGGTGTTAGGCGATGTGTGTCATCACTGCACTGTCGCTCGTCGCGCTAAAACTAACATGCTACCATGATCCCTGCTACCAGCAAATTATTTCTGCATTTTTTTTGTGTGTCTTGTATCCAAGTGGATCTTTTAATATTTTAATTTCAGGATGTCGGACTCTGACTCTGAATCTGAATTGCCTTTACCACCAAGCTCTCCGCCCGGTAGTGATGGAGAACGTTCTCGCTCACGGTCCCGATCCCGATCCCGAAGTTCTGATGAATCCGATCATTCATCTCGCCGTAGCCGGAAAAGCCGCTCTTCACCAGATTCGGAAATGGCTCGAATTCCGTCGCCACCCGGACCTCGACCAAATGGCGGTCGTGAAGACGAGTCTCCAATTCTAGACGAAATTCCATTTCCTATGGAAGTGGATCCTCATTCGAACTCAGATCATAGTGACCACGACGAAGCAGTTGATATTCCACTTCCACCTGACCCGTCGCGATACTCTCCAAGTCAAGCTGGTGCGGATGAGGATGAATTAGGAGCCGTAGGATCTACGCAAGATAAGAAACCCACGGGAACAGTATTGGGAAGAGCTCAGGCGAAGAAAAGACTATTAGCGTTTTCAGCCGCTAAGCAAGCCGCTGCAACGAGTTCAAGTTCCAAGAAAATTTCACCAACGAAACCATTGCAAGCGCAGAAGCAACCTAAACCGGAGCCCACACTGGCAATTGCAAGTATCAAGGAAGAAGAAACCAAAATCAAGGAAATGATTGCAATGAACTCGCTTCTTGCAGATAAGCTGCATCAAGTCAAAATGATTGCCAATACTATTCCGGCCAAACCTCCAGTCACGGCAATTGTAAAACCAACTATGGCGGCGATTGCTCCTATTGTTGTCACTGTTGCCCCATGTGAGCAAGAGAAGAGCGTGGATGTAGTGATAGAAAAAGCAGCCTCACCTGACTCCAAAGCAGAACCGGTGGAAGAATTCAAGTCGAAGAGCTTGAAAACGTCTCGAAAATCTCGTCGTCACTATACGAGTACCTCCGATGCTTCTGAATCTTCGTCAAGATCCCGTTCCGCGACTCCAGAAAAGAAGTCTAAGAAGAAAGCCAAGCGGTCGAGATCAGAGAGTCGTGAACGGGACGGGAAAGGCGAAAAGGACAAAAAAAGTCGAGATAAAGAAAAGAAGAATTCACGGAGATCACGAAGCTCAAGTCCAGATACAAGTTTCGAGAAGGGCCGGTCCAGGCGTAAAGAGAAGGACAGATCTCCAAGCCATAGCCACAAGAGTGATTCTAGAAGCTCCAGCTCAATTCGTGAAACGCATGATGACCGAAAAAGTAAGATGTCCTCAAGTTCACCCAGATTTTCGCGTGACAAAGATCGGTCATATCGTGACCACCGCGGTCGGGACGAACATCGAGTTGACAGAATGAGCCGTGAATGGGACGGAGGACGTTTTCAGCATAATCGAGACGGTCCCATCTACCACAGTCAACGAAGAGAATGGAACTTTCACGACCGGGGGATGCGATTTCAAATAGACGAAAGAGACCGAAGGGGTGAGATGAGAGACTATTCCCAGATGTCCAAGGAAGAAGTGGAGAGAAACAAGGCCCTGGATAAAGTTCGGAGAGCTCGAATGCCTGTGGACTGGGCAGAGTTTCGGGAGTTCGAGTATAATTTTGATGACGTCTATTTTGTCTGGGGTATACTGAAAGGAAAACGGTGAGTTGCAATTTTCTTATTTTTAATGAAACTAGGTGATTCCGTTCGGTAATCAATCGTCAGTTTGGCTTCATCTGATCCGAAATGGTAAAATTATTGTAGACAACGTTAGTAGAGTGGGAGTGTAAAGGAAGATTAGCGTGGGACTCGATTTCCATAAATGGCAATGATTCGATTAGTGGATTCAGACTTTCCAATTCAAAAAATTAATTCGTTATTCATATGTTCAGAATCGCTACTCCATAGCTGATTAATATAATTTTCAATGTTTAAGCCACTTTATTAGCTACTCTGCTACCTGCTATTACTTTTGTGGTAGCTGGTAACGCACGGGAGTATGCTATTGCTATTCTGTATATCTTTTATTAGCGAGTCGGATCAGACGCTATTCTTATAGCTAATTTTAGTTAGTCCGTGTCCGTATAGCGTCATTATTAAATAAGAATAGGACAGACAAGTTCTCATTCAGAACAAAAAGTCAGATAGCCCAGCCCCAACCCCAGTAAATCAGATTTATGTAGAGATAATGTTCCATAATCCGAATCCGGGGATTCGTTTTAGTTAGCATGTACAAGTCCTAATCCTAATCTCAATTCTCGATTCAATAATGATTGATTACGATTACGATTACGTATGAACTATGAGTAATGAATAATGAATGATGAATGATCAATGCGTCCGTTGGACAGGCCCAGGATTTAGGATAATCATAATTTATATTTTCAGGGTCAGAACTGGAAGTCGCTCACCATCTCAAAGCCCGCCACCGCCAACGCAACGTAAAAAATGGGTAGATCATCCTACGAAGCTCTCAATTTCTCTGACAATACCCTTCAGATTTCATCCCTGTCATCTCATACAAGTCGATCCAACTAGCACTAACAGGTCAGAAGATGTACGACCACACACTACACTATATCCAGATTGTCTCACGAGATGGACTCGAATTAATCCCAGAGTAATGTATGGATACAAGCCTCTCTCCTACAAAGGCTACTACAAAACACGGGAGCAAATCTTTGAACAAGTCGGTGAATTTCCTGAAGTTCTTGCTGCAATGAGAGACATCATGTGCGCTAAGAAAACAGTCATCGAACCACATGAGCCCAAAACTAAACAAGAATGGTATGCCGCTAATGAGCAGATGTTCATTCCAACTGACGGTGACAAGCGAATCTTAATATCACATCTTTACTCTGAGGACGAAGGTGACAGTCCAGTTCCCAGCAAGAAATCCATTGTCGTAAAAGCCATTGCGAAGACTAAATCAAGTCCAGAATCCAAAGATTCCAATTCGAATGAAGACTCCTTGGACTCCGCTCCTTCGCCGCTTCTAAAGCAACGCTATGGTGCAGTTGCTTCTGTGGTCCGTCGACCCGATGATTCTCCTTTTATACTGGAGAAAGACACTGTTACTGTTACTCGAGTGGTAAAGTCCCCGTCCCCACGTCCAAATGCAAGTGCCAATCTGAAACTGATTGAGGAACTACGGAAACGGCATGATACTTCGAGCAGCGGGGATAGTGTAGAAGTTAAAGTGCGAAAAGATTCTGTACCCGAAGTGAAGAGAGTAGTTGAGCAGACTGTCAGATATGTTCATAGTCCTGTGCTTGAGGGAAGCAAATCATCTCGCGTGTCTAAAAGCAAGGCTGAAGTTCCTGTTCCAGCTCCAGCCACATCTTCACCAAAATCTGACCCAATTAGTGATGAAGAAATGGAATTGGATGAACCACTCCCAGTTAGCACGAAAAAGTCCAAGGACAAGAAAGAATCAAAGGAGAAGAAGAAAAGTAAGGAGAAGAAAAAGCATAAGAAACATCGAAAGCACAAGAAAGACAAAGCTCAGGTGGAAGACAGTTCTGATGTTGAGCTCGAAGTAGAGGCGGCTGAGACTTCTGACTCCGAAAACGAGAAGAAATCCAAGTCTAAGAAACAGTCGCGTAAGACGAAGGAGAAGTCCAAAGAAAAGGAGAAGCCGAGCAAACCAAAGGCTGAACGTGAGCGTCGTAAGCGGAAAGGCAAGAAATCTGAGAGTGACAGTGCAGAATCGGACTCAAGTAGTGATGACGATAAGGACGAGGATACTCGGAAACCCAAGAAGAAGCGTACGAAACTCCAAGCAGAGGAAGTTAAGAGCAAATCATCGAAAGGAAGTTCCAAAACCGCAGTGGTGAAGCCCTCTGTTCCTGAACCAGAACCAACTTCAGAATCAGACTCTAAGGCCAAAGATAAAACTAAGAGCAAGAGTAAGAAAAAGAAGGTTGACAAGGACAAGGAGAAAAAACAGAAGAAGAAGCAAAAGAAGCGAACTGCATCCACATCCTCTTCTGAGGAATCTCCGGCTGTGACTTCAAACGTCTCCTCATCTGAAGCCTCTTCTGATGAAGAAGCAGAGAAGTCCAAGCCGAAGAAAAAGAAAGCCAAGAAGACCAAGAAACCAAAAAAGGAAGACAAAGATAATAAGAAGCGTGACAAGTCTCCTCCATCAAGTTCTGATGACGAGCATGATGGCGGCGGGGGCAGAAATGGGACAAGTGGCGGTGGCAAGGACTCAAAATCGTCACATAAGGACAAAGACAAGGAGCATCGATCTGACAAAAAAGATCGCAGCGGAGACAGAGACAAGCATCATGGTAGAAGCTCTCATCATGGCGGAAGAAAGCGAGATATTGTGGATCCTGCCGAACTTGAATTGGAAGATGGGGAAGTCTCTGAAGAAGAAGAAATGCTGGGCGAAAGTCTTCCTCATCACGGGGAAGTCTTGCCCAGTGTTATCATCAACAAATTGAAAGAAACTGAACTGCAGCGGCGGTCTCATTTCGAGCAGGAGACTCAGGATTGCCTCTCAGCATTTGATGATGACGCCCTTCTTCTCTCTGTACTTCAGAACGAAAACATTAGCTCTCAAAATCTCCTGGAGAAGATTTCCGGAAGCTGTCCGATTCCGGAAATGCCTAAGGAAAAGGAAGATGCTGCTGTTTGCGGACACGAAGGTAAATCACTTGACGATTCTCTGCTATCAAACTGGAGTGATGATTCCGAAGCAGCTGGACTTCTTGAGAAGGCTGAAGTTCCGTCACCTACGGTGGCCTCAATTCTGGAGACCCCTGTTTCACCTGTGCTGGCCGTTCCAACTATGGTTCCTCCGCCACAGGTCACAGTTGCACCATTAGTTCATACAGAATTGATTGACTCAAGTATTTTACGGAAGAAAGATTTACATAAGGAAATAGAAGCCCCGTCAAAGTCCCAAACAGAACCAAGATCTCGTTCCAGAAGTGTTTCCGGTTCAGTTGCTTCCAGATCCCACAGTCCGCATGATTTCATGTTTATGAACAAACCACGAGACGGAAATTGGGATCGAGAACCAGGAACTTCCGGTTATAGCTCCAGAAGCCCATCTTCCTCGTTGTATGAACCGGAAGAGTCATTCAAGGACGACGACGACGAGCTTGGCGTTGAAGTCACTGATAAGGATAAGGGCTCGATTCCGTCTGTGGATGAAATGCTTAAACGAATTAACTCTCGTTCACGCTCCAGATCAGGATCCAGATCGTACAGTCCACGAAGTCGAGAACGCGAGCACGAGCGAAATTACTCCAGTAAGTACAGTCGTGGTCGGCGCTATGAAGATCACAGGAAAGACAAGGATAGCCATTCTCGCCGACGATCAACCTCATCAGCCCACGCGCCTGAGAACATTGAACTCGAGAGCTTAAGAGCAGAAACACAGCGCATTCACCGTCATCGTAAGTCCCGTTCGCATTCCAGGTCCAGATCTCGTTCCCGGTCTAGAACTCCGAGTCCAAGAAGTCGGCACCGTTATGAGTACGAGCTTCGGCATGGAAAGGAACACCGTGATCGCGACAGGAAAGGTAATTTGAATCATTACTATCGAAAGGACGGCTATCGTTATCATCCGTACAGCCCCCACGGACATCACCGGTCTCAACAACATGATCGACACCACTCTCACGGTGTCCGTGACAGTCGGCATTCAAGCAGTCGTCACAGAGATCGTTCCGAAGAACATGATCGCTATCGAGACCATGACCGCGAACGTGGCCGCTCACATTACGGCTACAAGAAGCATCCTCGTCACTACGATGACCGAGATTATGATTCCCAGGATCGAGTTGCTCGTGACAACGATTCGTTCACAACCAGTGAGGAGCCCAAACCATCCCCACCCCTTCAGCTCAATGTGGCGGACTCGACTATTAGTGACGCGGAACTTGCAACGGCTGACCAAGCACAGGCAGAACCCGCAGTTCCAAGTGGGTTCATTGGTGGCATTTCCACAGATGTCTTGAGTGGAGCTCAGCATTTCCATCCCGACAACTTCCTTGGTGGGAACAACATTACTGTTACTGTGAGCAACCCACCACCCTCAATGAATTCGGGTTGCTACTCACCTCCCCGACGGCTTTCTCTAGATGAAAGAATTGAAGCCGAACTCGGAATTAAAATGAGGGAAGACCCACCTAAGCCCGCACATCAACTGTACTACCCTCCACCATACTTCCAACAAAATCTCTTTTCCCAGCCGCCTCCAGGTCATGGAAAGTTCCAGCAGCCTCATTTCGTACATCAACCACCGCCGAATCATGTAGCGAATCCTGAGTACGCCACTTGGCAGCTCCAGCAACAAAAGCAGGGTATTGATAAGGCAGGACTCCCGGTCAATCATGTGGCTCCTTATCAGCAAGGATTTGCTAATCAGCCTAGACAGCAGTCTTCAATTATTCAGGTACGATGCAAGTTTCCTTATTTAATTTTAAATGACATTAACTTGATTATTGGTTAGAAATAAGTCTCTTATCGTTTTATGCGATTTTTCAAAGTATTTAACAACGCTCATATAAAAAATCAGAAGAAAGCGCGATTGCGATTACGTTGTCTCGTATTTATTTTAATTTTGATTTCTTTCCTGTATTTGAATTTATATAGGTGGGTAACATGCTTCAAGTGGTACCGGCGGAACACCCCACAGCTCCGATTACAATAACATCTACAACAACAGTGCATCCAAAACGCCTTGAGCCAAATTCAGCTTTGAACGTCGGAGAAATTCCTGGAAAGGTAAGATATTGTTTGTGATTCTTATCGTTATTCTTTCCGCCCGTTTATAATTACAAAGGGAGAGTTTCGTTTTTCTGCGACACTGACGGCTGAAGTTCTCAGAAAACTAGTTCATTTTTTATGCAACACCATTAGTATAGCTTCGTAGCAGTTATGTTTAGTGCATTTAGAAACGATGCTCTAAATATTTCCATTTCGATTTCCTCATCTCGCGACAATTTACTAATCTCGAATCGTAATTTTCAGGTTGTGGACCCAACAGTCCCACAGAAGAGAGTCGTTACCATCAAAGTTCCGGTTGTTCCGTTCTCAGTACCTGTGGTGGAACCCCCGTCAGAAGGCCAGATTCAATCTGAATTGGAAGAACAGGCTTTGCGAAGAAAAATCAGGGATCGAAAGCTACGAAAGGCCAAGCGTCGGGCAGAGGAAAAACGTGCACTCAAGAAAAAGGTACGTACCCACCATTCATCTTCTCGTAACCGATTTCTATTGTACTAATACGAATACGTACCTATACCTTTATCATGCTCTCCTCGCTTATATCTTATATTTGGAATAATGCATTGGGTGAAGCGTTGGACGCATCACGCAGCAGATCCGCAAAAAACGCTCAATTTCTGTTCTAAATGGATGAAAAAATTACGGGATGGGATTTGAAGCAGTAGCAGTAATGGCTTGCTGTTGGGTTATTATTGCGGCTCACTGCCGTTGCTAACGTAAATGAGCTGCCAATCTGAACCCCAGCAAAAATTGAAACATTTTGGTTGCTTTGAATCCAGTTCCTTTCCTGAGCGTATATTGCGTGGAAATCAGAGTGGTACAAGCTGCAACTCTAGCTGAGCTATAAAAGCAGTTCAATGTTATTGTTCTGTATGCAATACTGCTGCAGCTGCTTTACCTTACCTCATATTTCAGCTAAGCGCCCATGCTGAAATGTTTACCTAATGTTATCGAATGCATGTAAACGATAATACTGAAAAATACTGGCAATGTTTCAGGAAAACGAACCCCGTATAACGAAACTGAATTGGTGTTTCAATATGAACTTCAGTATCAGTGTCTTTCCCGGAACATTGGAATCGAAATATTATTGGGGAATATTAAATGGAACAATTCGGGAAAGCCTTTGTAGTTTTAAGTTGATCACAAAAGTGCTGAAGATATAGTGTTACAATTTATAGTTTAAATATTTTGAAATTTGAATCCAGGCAATATGCAGCCAAATAGTAATTACTAACAATATGGAATTATTTAATTTGAAGGCAAAAGCAGAAGCAGCCGAGAAGAAACGTTTGGAAAAAGAGAAAGCTGCCGCACCGAAAATTCCTGGTGTTGGAGGGTGTGAAGACGAGATTTCAGCAGAAGAGCTTGCATTATTGAAGGTAGGGACACTCGTTCCTCCGTTTGACATTCATGGAAATTACAGAAATTATAAGACTCAGGGCTCTGGCTTATTGGAGCCAGCTACGACTCTTCTTCTTCTCATCTGTCTCCACTTCTACTACGCCCAAGGACTCATCAAAAAAATATATATTAGACCTAATTCCCTTGACATAATGAACCTGGACAGTGTCACCAGGGTCATTTCAATCCAAGTTCATGTTCAGATGATCCAGATTATTATGTAAATGCCTCAGACTTAATTCAAAGAGCTCAATTTAAAATCTAGAATTTCCAATAACTTTTGTTTGCTTCTTTCAAAAGCTTAAAAACCTTTATAATTATGTTTATATCAATTGACATTAGCATTTAGTATTTATCTGTAATCTATACTAAAAAGACTACAGTACCGTATCAAACCAATTATGCAAAATTCCATGCCACTAAAGTTTGCAAAGAATGCATTTATACGTAGAGTTATATGTACCTCCTAGCATACTCCTATTATGTACCTAACATCAAAATAAGAATAAATGGTTGTTATTCTACGAATGCATCTCAATTCATCGCTCAGCTATCATCTGCAGATGTGCTAGTACTGTTCATTACGAATCGTTGCGCGAATAACGTCTTCTTCATAACGTAAAGGGCTATTGTGCTAGAGTTTTGCCGCACCAGAGATCAATTCACAAAGCCTTGAGAGAAATGCCCATGCGTTCTTCTTCAACTTCAACTGCACCTGGTTAGGCTTGCACAATGAGAAGAGCATGAGGCTAGCTACTAGCAATCCCGGTTCTCGGGTTGCCCCTATGATCTTCCGTGCATATATACAGGCGAATGACTAGACTCATCTTCAGAGATTTCCCGTATAAAGAGCATCTATAGCTGTGCCAAAATGCAAATTCATATGTTATTGGATTCATTTGAGGAAGATTCATGCTCTTCGGCATGAGCCTTGAAGAAAATAAAACGCGATATTACATTCGTAATTGCATACTTGCATTATTTTGATAGCTGCATCGTGGCTTATATACGTTCATAGTTTACACTAGAGTATTTTATTGGCATATTGTTGCATGAATCGCATAGTCTGTATTTTACATTTCGAGTTGCGAATTAGGTCATTTGGCATGCACTACACACAACCTTAGCATACGTGAACCTAGTTAGTAAAATGTATGTCTAAAATATATAATTGATTAGTGGCATTGGTACGGTACCGTAGTCTGTTTATAAGATTTTTAATTATGTATTAAATAGTTTCTTAAAAATTATGTAAGCTTTAATAGCCCAGTTTGTATGCAATAATCTGCAAATAATCATTGTTACTTCAATTATACTAGTAAATTATAATGTGGTTAAGATTGAGATTGAGACACTACAGTGACACTGCCAGGTTCTGATGAGTAATTTGACTACGACGCTATTGACAATTGAAGAAGGTATAGTAACTGGCTTGAACTAACGAAGAGTATAAACGCCTCTGTAATATAGATATTCGAAAGACGCTAGGGAGATAGTGCTTCCTTCGTTAATGATTACCATGACCGCATGACGTATTTACGACCTACAAATAAGATGCCGATCAGAATATATAGGCAGGCGTTCTATGTACTTAAAATTAAAATCTATTAAACATTTGATGCATCTTTCAGGAGGCTATGAGCGAAACACCGGATGATGACCTAACTGAAGAAACGGATGGTACCGAAGCATCTCTAGCGTTACCAACGGAAGAATTACCCGAATCTGACCCACTCGAAAATTCCAAGGCTGAGACATCAACAGTACCTGATGGAAATGAGATTCCTAATGTGGATAAGTCCACACCGAAAGATGATATGCATGAAGCCGATGAAGGTGGAGATACAGCAGCAGTGGAGTCAGCTCAAACTCAACCAGAGCCTGATGACGCTGAGTTTATGGTTGAGAAAGTCACACTTCCGGTACGAAAGCCTATTGAAATCCTACCTGCCCCTAGTCTTGGCATTTTGGTTGCTGTTGGATTTCGGTAAGTTCGAATTATTCTCAATATCTAATTTTCCGGCAATTTGACCGGCTAAACATTGATTTTACACGAAAACAATGGGTCAATAATTATATAACGTCTGAAACAATAGCGCATAACTGATGATCTCACTGAATTCTTCTTGGATTGAACAGAGAGCGTTCGACCACTGAGCGGAAGGCCGTTAAATTTGCGGATGGCGTTAATCCGGGTGATGGGAGTTCTCCTTCTGGAGACGAAGCCATGCCTTCCCCTCCTCCACTTGCCTTCTACCCTTACAAAAAGTCCATGTCCAAGGACAAGAAGAAAAAGAAGAAAAGAAGCAAAAGTGGTCGAAGAACTGCCACCAGGAATACTTTGGAACTCTGTGATGATGCCGATGCACCTCCTTGCCCTACGGTGCCTTACCCTTTTTGTCCAACTGGAATTCTCTATCAAGTCTGTCCACAGTATGCAGGTAAATCCATCACAGATCACAGGAAATATTTCGATTTCACAGTTTTTCTAAACTAAAAGTTGACGCAGAACAAAATATTCTGACTGTCAACTGCTGCTAAAGTAAAATTTACGTGCGAAAATTTTGCAGCTATCGAGGCAAATTAGCGCATTTTCAAATGCATTTTTGTATGCATTTCCTATGTATTTTCCAGCGTCTAGTAAAGTAATCCTAGTTTCCAAAATTACCAATTGTATATCACGATCTCGCATCGAATCTTTATATTTTTATAATGCAGAGCTAGCTAGAAATCCTTTCCGAAATCGACTAAAACTCAAACGGCGTTTATTTAGACAAAAATTAATTTCAGAGTTTCGCTTCGTATTTCGTACGTTTACTTTGTAATTTCCATACCGTGTGCTTCTACCATTATAACTGAACTTGGTATACCCTCACCCTCAACTCACTAGGCTTTCAACTGCACTAGTCGCGTCGCGTCTCAAACAAGAATTTCCTATTCTAAAAATATCCAAAAACAGGGCGATTCTCGTACAGCGGCAGTTTCTGTTCTAATTTGCACTGTGCTATGCTGCACGCACAATGCACAAATGCTCGCAGAAGAATGATTCCGGGATTTTGCAGCGAATTGACGCCTCGAAAGTCAAATGTATTTATATTGACTGGAATAAATTATTGGGAGTCGAGTTTTCTGACTCAATTAATATTTATCTGCCTGGCAAACCCTCGCCAAAGTTATATAAATAAGTAGCTAACAACGACGTCTAGGCTTAGGCCACAAAGTTACGTAATTTTATAGGAAGAGTTTCTCTTATATCCAAACTCTTATGCCTGGTTTTTTTTGTC